>PVIH01003237.1:0-59688 GCA_004025045.1 Sigmodon hispidus | reverse complement strand
CCCCCTTGTTCCACATCCTTTCCAACATAGGCTGTCATCTGTGCCTTTTATCTTAGCCAATCTAACAGGTGTTAGGTGGTATCTCAAAGTTGTTTTGATTTGCATTTCTCTGATAGCTAAAGATGAAGAACACTTTTTCCGGTGCCTTTTAGCCATTGGTAGGTCCTTTGCTGAGAATTCCCTTTTTAGATCTGTACCCCATTTTTTGATATGGTTATTCATGGTTTTGGCCTCTAAATTCTTTAGCTCTTTGTATACCTTAGAGATCAGTCCTCTATCACTTGTAGGGTTAGTGAAAATCTTTTCCCATTCTGTACGCTGTCGTTTTGTCCTGTTGACAGTGTCCTTCCTTGGCTTTGCAGAAGCTTCCTAGCTTCAGGAGATCCCACTTATTAATTGTTGATCTTAGTGTCTGTGCCACTGGTGTTATATTTAGGAAGTGGAGGTGACCAAATTTTCAATAACGAAAGTTCTGTGTGGTTCTTCTTTATATAGTTATTATTTTGCTGAATTTTTCATTTGAATCATATGTTTTTCAGATTTTATTGAATTAGTTACCTGTACTGTCATATCTTGCTGAGTTTCTTTTTTGTAAGCATTTTTGCTTTTATTTTGTTGTGAAATAAGATCATACTTTTTACATAATATAAACACAACTTTGACATTGATGGGGATGGTATAATTGTTGATAGACAATGTATTAACTTCCCTTTCATTATTCCTATTTCACTTTATATGTTGAAACCCTAAATCTCAATGTGTCCATTGAAAAGATGGAGCTTTTAGCAGAATAATAAAGTTTAAATAACCTCATATAAAGGTATCGCTGAGTTTCTTTGTGATATTTTTGGATTTCCTTTTCTTACTTCACAGCAAGCCAATATGCCATGTGTAGCTAACCTAATAATGAGAAAGTAAATGTTATGTTCTCCTAGACAGTTCATGTGCTGCCATAGAGTCTGCAATGCTGCCACAGCCCTGAACTTGCTTTGCCATATAGTAAGAATGTGATCCTGCTCACTGCAAAGCCCATCCTCTAGATGTCAACCCATGATACCTGTAGGTAACACCTGTATATCAAGGAGGGCCTAAAGAGGGATGCATGAATTTCCCCAGGAAGGGGAAATAGGAGAGATCTCCTGAGTAAACTGGGGCTGGGGGTGGAGGGAAGGGAACTTGAGGGAGTAGGTTGGGCAGACTGGGTGCAGAAGGCAGATTAGAGGCAGGATGGAGCAGTGGAGTAACAGAAGACAGGACTTGATGGCAGACATTTTGGATTAGGGAGAAACCTGGCACCAGGGGTAACCCCTGCTAAGACTCCTAGCAATAGTAAAGAGGGTGTCTGAACTGGCCATCTACTATAACCAGATTGGTGACTACCCTGAGTGTTCAGAGATACTCTATCCAGTAACTGATGGAAGCAGGTGCAGAGATCTACAGCCAAGCACTGGGCTGAGCTCTGGGAGTCTTATTGAAGAAAAGGAGGGGGAGAGACGGAGCTGGAGAGATGGCTCAGAAGCTAAGAGCACTGGCTGCTCTTCCAAAGACCCTGAGTTCAACAACCATTCTCAGCAACCACATAAAGGTGACCTAAAAAACTGAACCAAGTGACTGAGATGACAGCCAATACTCATCAGGTTAACTGACACTAAATGGACTATACTAAGTAAGGTACTAAACTGGGGGAGGAGGTATCATCAGACATTTCTAGTAAGAATATGAGAGCTTCTCTCTCTCTCTCACACACACACAAACACACACATTCTGACACACCTACTTAACAATCCCTTACAAGTTAAATTAGGAATTATTATATGAATAATTAATTCTGAATACTTATACTCAATAGCTAAAAAATGGAAACTGCAAATATGCAAGAAGTGGTGAATGAATAACTGTAGTGTGGGGAGGTTGGTAGAGCCGTAAAACAGAAGTCAGACTACTGGATCCCTCTGCCTCATTAGTTCATAGTCTTCAGCTGCTGGGGACTGACAGCATAGAAAAGAGACCCTTAACACCCTACTCAGTGGAGAGTAGTCCCTGCCTGCTAAGGGACAGCAGTGAGTTTTCAGTCAGAAGCTCTAGAAGACAATATTACATGGGTGGCCTACCCTGGTGAAGGACACCTAGGACTGTACAAAATTCAAAGGTGGATAATTTAAGTTATGACAGAAATACAGTTAAAATCAAATGGAAAGCATATCCATCCTAACTCTAATTTTTTAATTTCTGGCTATATAGGACATGGAACCAAACCATAGTCTGGCATGCAGCCTTCTACAATGACTGTGTAGACATGGAAAATTCTGTATCCACCCCCCCATGTTGGTACTTGATGTAGGTAGAAAGTGAGGGGGTAGGGTATAATTTCCTTGCTTCCAGTCTACCATATTTGATCTCTCAGTACTAGAATCTTTTTTCTTATCTTCAAATTATAAGTAGTTTTTAAAACGATTTTATTTATTTATTATATATATAATGTTCTACTTGCCCATATGCCTATATGTCACAAGCAGACACCAGATGTCATTATAGATGGTTGTGATTGCTGGGAATTGAACTCAGGACCTCTGGTAGAGCAGCCAGAGCTCTTAAATTCTGAGCCACTTCTCCATCCCCAAATTATAAGCAGTTTTAATGAAAGATTAATTTAGAATCAATATGATTTTCTTCGATTAAGTATTAAATACATCCTAGCCCACTATAAAAAGCTAAACATTAAACATTGGATGCTTCTAAAAACAAAATGCAAATGTACCAATGTTTGGAAGATGGTTTCAGACCAGGTATGGAAGAACACAGTTGTTAAACAAACTCTAAGGAATTAGAGGACCAGGACTTTGCTACATAGCACATGCAAGTCCATCCTCAGACACAGGAAACTCTATATCCAGAAAAAAAAGACAAACTTAATATAGAGGGGTTAGGCTTAGAGTAGATGGTAAAAGTGAATAAAGTGGACAAATGGGTTCATTTATAGGCACATACAAGTATGTCAGTGGCCTAAAGAAAACAGAAAGTGCCCAAGCATCTTTCAGAAGCTGCAGGCGAGAAGGTGTTTTTCAGCATTTCAAATACTTAAATTCAGCTAAATCTTATTTCTGGGAAAATATCTTTAAAAGACCAAATATAGTAAGAAGAGAGTTGAATTTCTCCAAACTCATGGAAAACAAATCTTTTAAAAGAAAAAGAAAGTGCATTTAAGGTAGTTTTCTGAATGTGTCTTTAGACACTGGAGAAAAGGCACTTTCCACTGGAGCCAATATTGCAAAGCTTGCATGGGTTTGGTGTGAAAGAGCACACACTGACAACTTGTCATCACATTCTTAGGGATCATGAATAGTCTGCAGAGTCCTATCAACCTAGGTAGTGAACCATCGGACAAATTTTTGAGAATGGTCCTACATTGAGGTTTTAAGTTTAATTTTTACATTTATTTATTTGATTTCATATGTACGAGTTTTTCCCTTGCATATATGTGCATTGTGTGTGTGCCTGATACCCATGAAAATCAGAGAAGGCATCAGATTCCAAAGAACAAGAGTTACAGATGGTTGTGAGCTGTCATATGGGTGCTGGAAATTGAACCTGTGTCCTCTACAAGAACAGCAAGTGCTCTTAACCATTGAGAAATTTCACCAAGCCCTTCCTTTGAGTTTAAATAATTGTGTGTCATAGAAGCAAAATATTAATTTTTTTAGTGTTGTTACCTATATCCTTGGGAAAAAAGGCAGAAACAGTACTTATTAGCTGCCTTAAAGTACCAGTGAAGATAATCTACATATAAACAACTTTAGACTTATTACTGTAACCATAAAATACTACCATAAAGCATTAGCAAACATTTATCATCAAATCACTTTGTGCTTCATTATAAAATTTTACTACATTACTATGTATTAGTTTGCAATTATTTGAATATAATATGCCTTTTTATCGGCATGATTATTTTGATGCTTAATCTTTTGGGGTTATGCTAAACATTTTTATAGACATATAATATTGTATTATGTGGTTGTGCCATTATTTATTGATCAGAAAAACTGATAATGATGTATTGGCTGTTTCCCAGTTGGAAACATTACAAATCCATTTTAAAAATATTTCTGAACAAGTTTGTGTGTACAAATATGCTTCAGTTTTTTCTTGATCAACATCTGAGAGTAGAGTGTCTAGATAATGTAATAGGTAGAGTTTTCAATTTTAAAATATATTGTCAGATTACTTCTCAAAGTGAACTTTGCCGTTGGACATTGCTGCTAATAATGCATAGAATTCTTGAGTAGAACACCAATATCATACATATATAACACTTTAAATATTTTTAAAAATCTCATGAAAGAAGATATAGATACTAAATATATGTATAAAGAGATGTGAGATAGTAGTAATTACAGAAAATTATAATTAAAATGGCAATGAGTTATTACCACACTTCCATTAGAATGTCCAAATTAAAGACACTGACCACAGTAGGTCCTAACAAAGATTGTGTTCCTCATCAATTTTGTTCTTTCTCTAGCTAGCATAGATTCATTTTTTCTTTCTTTTTAAAAATTTTTTATTAGGAATAAAGTCACATTTTCTATCTGTGTATATCCTTATTCAAGATCTCTTCCCCCTCCCACCCCGTCACTCTCTCTTCTCCACATCTCCCCAGCAAGGGCAGGAGGTCCCAAGGACCCAATATTGCTCAGTTCAGCATCCACTCCTGGCAGATCCAGTTTCCTCACCCCAACATCAAGACTGAGTCAGGTGTTCCTCCAGACGGAGTGGGATCCAAGGTGCCAGTCCAAGGTGCTTCAGATCCCAGACTGCTCAGTGGTTGTGGTTTGCAGCTTGGACATGCTTTTCTTTTTGCTTTTTTGTGAGTACATCCCCTGCTTATTTCTGGGTATGAGATACTTCGCTCAGGAGGATAGTCTCCAAGTCCATCCATTTGTCTGCAAATTTTAGGATATCATTATATTGTAACTCTTTTCTCCTTGAAGAATATAAATAGAACCAGTTAATGCTTATGGAGTTACTTTCAAGCTCATTATATTCCTTAGGCAATTATTGGTACACTATTCTTGAAAATAATGTTTTTTTTAAATTAAAACAATATCTATTTTTCCCCTTTGGAATGCGTCTATCAAAATTTATCTTCATTATTCTCTTCTTATCTTTATAAAATTCTCTCTATGAGTTCTGACCTAAGTTTTGCTTTCATCTTATGATATATTTCACCTCCTCAAACTTCGTCTTTTAATAGACTGTGCCCCAATTCACTGTATTTTTTTCCAGATTGCTGCTGTGCACTATTTAAGTACACCCAATAGCATTAAAAAAACCCATACACACAGCTAATTAAGCAAGCATATTCTTTACACATTGCACATGCACAAGAAAACAACTAAGCGCATGGTTTCAGATGTTGATAAATGCGTTTTTAAATTCATCATTTCTATCTTATGGGCTTATAAATTAATTTCTAATTATATTTCTACTTAAGTATACAATAGGCATCCTTTTGAATTTTCCTAGACTTGGTTAAATATCAGTATTATATATTTTTCATTCCTCTAATCATTATCTTTAACAATCAAAATGATATGATTTGTCTGAGTTCCTCACTAGAAGAAAAACACCATGAACCACATTTACATATTATACTACAACATCCTTATTTTTAAAACATAATGAACAATTAGTATTAGTTTGTATATATAAATAAATATAGTATGAAATGAATACTAAAACAAGGGTCTCTGCCACTGAAGAGATGTCTCTACATTGCTACTCTTCCAGAGAACTGGGTTCAATTTCAGTACCCTCATGGTGGTTCACAAATGTCTTTAACCCCAGTTCTGAGAGATCACATGCTCTTTTATGGTGTCTGTGGACACCATGTATGGAAGTGGTGGACAGACATACATGCAGGCAAAATACCCATAAGCATAAAAGAGTTAAAAAAGAAAAACAAATGTGTACCTTCATGCTTGCAGAAAAGGGGTCTCCTGCAGAACAGGAGAGGGAAAAACGGAGATTCAGCATAGGAGGTAATATGAGCAGAAATAGTGGTGACAAAGCCTTCAGTACACAGGAAAATAACTACTTGAAAACAAATACAAATAATGCTGCTGTGAACATAGCTGAGCAAGTATCCTTATGGTATAATTGAGCAACCCTTGGGTATACATCCAAGTGTGGTACCATTGGGTCTTGAGGTAGATTGATTCCCAATTTTCTGATAAATTGCCATACTGATTTCCAAAGTGGGTGAACAAGTTTACACTCCTACCAGGAGTGGAGGAATGTTCCCCTTGCTCCACATCCTCTCCAACATAAGCTATCATCAGTGTTTTTAATCTTAGGTCTTCTGACATGTATAAGATGGTATCTCAGAGTCATTTTGATTTTCATTTCTCTGATGGCTAAGGATATTGAGCAATTCCTTAAATTTCTTTCAATTATTTGAGATTCTTCTGTTGAGAATTCTCTGTTTAGTTCTGTAGCCCATTTTTTATTACATTGTTTGGTATTTGATTTCCAGTTTCTTGAGTTCTTTATATATTTCTGATATCAGCCCTCTGTCAGATGTGATGTTAGTAAAGCTCTTTTCCTATTCTGTAGGCTTTTGTTTTGTCTTACTGATCATGTCCTTTGCTTTACAGAAGATTCTGGGTTTCAAGAGATCCCATTTATTAATTGTTGCTCTCAGTGTCTGTGCTACTGTTGTTATATCTGGGAAGTGGTCTCCTGTGCCAATGAATTCAAGGCTACTTTCCTACTTTCTCTTCTATCAGGTTCAGTGTAACTGAATTCCTGTTGAGGTTTTGAACTTGAATTTTGTGCATGGAAACAGATATGGATCTATTTGCAATCTTCTACATGTTGACATTCTAACTGTCATAATACAGTCTTCATCCAGTAACTGATGAAAGCAGATATGGAAATCCACAGCCAACAACCAGGCTGAGCTCCAGGGGAAATACATGAGCAAGGTAGGTCAAGATCATGATGGGGAAATCTACAGAGACAACTGAACCAAGCTAGTGGGATCATGAACTTTAGCTGTGGAGCCTGCATGGGACCAAACTAGGCCCTCTAAATGCAGGAAACAGTGTGTAGCTTTGTCTTCTCAAGGGGCTCTTGGCAGTGGAATCAGGATCAATCCCTGATGCATGGGCTGGCATTTTGGAGCCCATTACCTACAGATGAACTACTTGTTTAGTCCTAATACGGGGAAGGGGGCTCGAATTAATTCCTGCCTTAATTTGTTGACTCTCCATATGAAGCCTTACCTTTTTGGAGGAGGAAATGCGGGTGTTGGGGAGGAGGGCTGGAATGGAGCTTGAGGAGGAATGGTAGGTGGATCTATGGTTGGTATGTAAAATGAATAAAAATAAATCTTAAAAATGCAAGAAAGCAAAAAAGGAAAAAAGATAGAAAACAAAAAAATACAAGCAGACCTGAAGAAAGAAAGAAAAGAAAGAAAGATAGATAGAAAGGAAGGAAGGAAGGAAGGAAGAGACAGACAGAAGGAAAGAAAAGGCAAGCTGGCCTGTTTTACTTTGAAGCAGTTTGGTAATGTCTGTACCTCTTGAGGAGTATACTATGATTCATGACTAAAACATGCATTCGAACAAAATTCCAACAAAGGGCAAAAACTGAGCAATGCATCTTTAAAAAAATCAATTCTAACACCGAAAACACAGTGTAGCAGCAGAAGAAGAAACTGTCTAACTGGAAAGTGGCCATCTAGAGAAAATAAAGCATGCCATGGATTTTAGCCAAAAAACCAGATCACCATTTTGAGTGACTGAAAAAACACTGAACTATGCAATGTGTTATTATTTGTTACTATCTCAGTTTTTTTTGTAAAGTTTTTTAATATTTATTTTTATGTGAATTGGTGTTTTGCCTGCATGTATAACTTTGTAAGGGTGTCAGATCTTGGAATTACAGAGAGTTGTTAGCTGCCATGTGGATGCTGGGAATTGAACTCAGCTCCTCCGAAAGAACAGTCAGTGCTCCTAACCCCTTAGCCATCTCTCCAGCCCTTGTTCCTATCTCAGTTTATCAATTTATCAAATATTTTCTTGGTATATTCCTCATAAAAAACACATGGCATTATATTTTACTAAAACTTATTTTATATATGGAATTGCACATGAGTTTTACTGATCATTAAAGGCACTTAGTAATTTTATCACTTGTATAGAGGGGATTATATATATTTGGAAGCTAGAGAAGCAGAGAATTTTCCATGAATTTCATTAGGATGAGTGAATGATTTCAAAGGCAGCTCATCAGAGGACCCAGCAGGAAAAAAAATATTTATCAATATTTGTTTAGTTGAGTTCCCAAGGACTATTGAATTTATTTCATGAAATATAAATACCAGAAACATTTACCTATGGATATTGGCAAAATCAAGTCTAAACTCCTTTATTTTTTGCCTACCTGAACAAATCCCTGCCCATTATTAATTTCAAACTGATTGAAAACCTTTTAAAACTTGTGTGCTCAACACATGATTTTTCCTGTGGCTAGCATTACTTATGCATTTTTTCTTTGCTCCTTGATATTATTTTGTTTTGACTGAGAAACCTAATGGAAAATATGCCATACTCCTCTCAGAAGCCAATAAAAAATCATTTCTATACTTGTGTGAAATGATAAGATGTATAAAGAATTACCAGTGATTTATTTGTATGAATCAAATTAATTATGTACTGTTTTCATTTCAATAGCAGCATTTTATTATTATCCCTCTTAAAAATTCCCTGTCTATGATAGAACTTTACAAACCAATGCATGTGCCTAGAAAAATGGCAAAGATAATAAAATAAATTAACATAGCTTTCAGCCCAAATAGTTTACATTTTATGACAGGAATATCTAGAATTTTCTTGTTTAACAACTTGTCTAGTGAGATACAAAGTTATTCATTATATTCTTGTGTTTCTGGACCAGCTGTGGATGCAAAGATCGAATGCTTCCTTTTGATTCATATCATGGATGGAAGCAGAGTAAGAGTGTGATCTATCTGGGTAAGAAAAGGTTCATCCTGAATTCCAACTCTGCTGAAATATGAAAAAAATCTGTGGCAATGTACCTTTCTTTGCACATTCAGAAGTTGTTGGTTACGCCTAAAATAAGGCTGTAATTTTGTTGGCATTATTGCTACCATCATGAGTCATGCTCAACTGAAATGTAAATACTGTTTTACATACTAAGTGTCCTTGGATCATAATGTCTGGGTTTAAAGAAACACCTAGACCACTTTCTCTATTGCCTACAAGCATGAGGCCAACTGTTGCAAGTTTATGCTACATTCCAATATTATTTACTGGATATGTATTAGGTAACACTTTCTATTTGCTTATGCATGAAATATATTAGAAACAATGTAGCAGCTTCCACCATCTTAGCTTGCCCCTTGCCCTTCTCTGGTTGTGCATAAGTTAGTGATGAGCTTGTGCTGTACGTAGCAGGGTTCTTTCCTCCTGTGCTATTGGACCCCTGCTACCTGAAGCCTTGCTAACTCTTTTGTGCTGAGTTTTAGGACCTCTCAGTTTCTAAAATCTATGGTAGTTTCTCATCTTCATTTGTTGTTCAGAGATTATGATTCTTAAAAAAAATAATAGAATCATTCAGAAGGAAGATTTGCCAGAAAGATTAAGATGAGAATAAACATATTTAGAAAAAAATAAATAATAATAATAATGTGAGATAAACTAGAAAAGATTAATTTTCCAGAAAGAAGAATAAAGAGATAAATATAAGGATGTTAGTTGATTGCAGGTAATAAAAGACTAATAAATTGGATGAGGTAGAACAGGCCTGATGTCTCATCACTCAGAAGGCAGAGGCAGGTAAATATCTGTGAGTTTGTGGACAGCTGGTCTATATAATGAGTTCCAGCTACATGGTGAGGCCTTGCTCAAAACAAATGAGAGAAGGAGGAAGAGAGGGAGGAAGGAAGGAAGGGAGAAAAGAAAACAATAATAAAGATACATGTGAAATTCTGGAAAAAGGAGGAAGGAAATGTCACTATTCATTGACATTTATGGTTAAGAATTAATGGTTAAAAATATTTATTCTACAGTTATTGCAATCAAGCAGTCTTTGATTCCATAACTACAATAAGTCTCATGCAGAACTCTATAATATAATAGCATCAATAAATAGTGGTTATAAGAATAGCTACTGGAATTAACATATAAGATGTAATTAATACAATCTAGTTCTTAATGTTTGTGAAATGAATATTTCAGGAAGCTAGTTGATAAGAGGAATAAGAGATAAATTTACACAGCAAATATAGTAATCAATAAAGTAATAATTCATAAGTTCAGACCAATATATAATAGACTTAACATGTCAATTATATATGTAATTAGTTGCTACTATATAGATACAGCTTGATAAGAGAGGTACTCATATTAGAATCAATGGAGATAGTGTGAGCCCTGACTGTACCTGAGAACTTACCAAACTCAGGGAAAGAGTAAAAATTGTTCAGAAACAGAAACAGGCATTTGGAAAAAAAAATTTCTTTTTTACCTTTTGTTTCCAATCAGTGGAGGAATCAAAAGTCAGAATGAAAGATGAGAAAATATCCAAATAAAATTTTAAGATTCATGCAAGGATGGTTCAAGCTGCCTTCCTGCTACCACTAAGCATCATGTAACTTTTTCTGCTTGCCAAGTAACTTTGCAATGGCAATTTAGGTTCCCCACTATGACAAAAGACTAGTAATTTTTAAGGCAAAAAGAAAGATCTCTGTTACATCTCACACAATGTGAAAAGGGTGATACATGGCACATTACTAAATTCACTCAAATGACACAAGTCCTTCATTTTTCTTTATTTTCTCATTGATGTTCTTATCAAAACCCCATTTTAGAAAATCATTTCTTATAGTTTTATTGCCAATTTTGTTTTTCTGTTCTAAAATAGTGAGTAGGAAGGCTTCTGTTTCTATTAAAAAATGAAAGCCTATAAAATTACCAGAAGTATTAGAACAATAACCTTCAAATATGCTTTATAGTTTAATTGTATCATGATGGGAAAAAAGTGTAGGCAGCATTTTAGAGGCTGTCTTCACATATTTCAGTTAAGATTTAAATATCATCAAATATATTCAGTGAAGAAAATTACATCTTATATTTTTTTATTATAGTAAAAGTGTTTTGAGAATATTAAAAATTTCAAGTTTCATTTGTAAAATATTTATCTATTCTGAACTTTCCTTTCCTAATTACTTTTTGAAGCAGAAGGCATTTATCACCTTACACAGAGCATCCATAACAAAAGACCTAAGGTGTGTGATGTGGAAATGTAGTAGACTTCACATCAAACAGCTTAGTCGTCAGAACACAGATGCTTATCCACATCTTGGAGAGCTACATCCTCATGTGGCCTCCTTTCCATGAACATGCAAAGGGACATCTGACTTTTCCTCCTGTCCAATGAGTTCCTCTTCATTAAACTCATTTAAACCTCCCCCTTCCTGAAAGCCCTATTTCCTCATACTCTCACACTGGAGGCTAAGGTTGCAGCATATGAATTGTGAATGATGGGATTCAGTCCACAAAAACCCCATAATAAGTTTCACATAAACAAGATGAGTAAAGAAATGTAATGAGCTTCCTGTCTTTCTTGCCATTCTTTTGGATTTGGTAGGTCAAGAAGTTTTTTCCATCACAGTTGATATTAGCGAGGAGTGAGAAGATTTTGTTTGATTCTTCTTTGTTATTTTTGTTGCTTCACTTCAAATGTTGTTTACAGCAAGAGGAGTTAGCATCAAAATCTAAACTTCCTTTATTTTGCTTTAAAATTTACTGTTACTCTCCTAATAGAGTTACTAGATCAAAATACAAAAACTGCAAGAATATGCAACTTTAAATAGTTTCCCAACATGCTACATAAGAAGCAAAGATTTACTTTGAATAAAACCAATCTGGAAAAGAAATGTACTCATCATTACCTTCCCCTGGTTTGACACAAATGTATTCAGAATAGTAAGCCAAAGACCAGACATCAAATTTAACAGATACCTGTGTTCTTTTATAAGGCAGACATAACATCATTTAATAATTTAATTCCTGTGTGGTATTTGTAAAATAAAGTACACATGCCATTTTAACAATCAATAAATATTTTCATTTAAGCTAATCAAAAAATACCTTAATGATTAGCTAGCTTCCTGGAATAATTATATTATTTAGCAATGTGTGCCAACTGATATTTGGCAAATATTCCATGCTTGTCTAAGAATGAAGTAAGATGATGAACAACAAAAACATATTATGCCCTTGTTCAATTGAGCACTCCTATTTAGCTTCCCAGGGAAGGGAGTTGAAAAGTGCAATGTAACCATATACAATCCCAGTGGTGTGAGCTACAGTTACATGTACAAGCATGAAGGGCAAGCCTCTCTGCCCTGCTGTTTACCACAGTCCTTTCATGCTTTTTTCTGTACATAGTTTATTGATAACTTTGCACCAATGTCTTTTTCAAGAAAATACTTTCTTAGACAGTAACCTTCTCTTCTGTTATTGCTGGAATTCATAAACCTGATCTGATAAAAATAAGAATGTGTGATGTACATGATGTGACCTGCCATTCATGTGAGAACTGAGAAATACCTGATCAAATGGATGTACAGAGGTGAACAACATTCAATAGTCATTGAAAATTATGTTTTACTTTTACTTATTTTATGGTAAGAAGATGATGTCTGAGAACATTTGCTCACTATGGTGGGAAGGGCATGGCAGTGAGAGCTTTGTGGGTAGGGAAGCCCAGAAGGCATACTGTCAATGCTTCAGTTGCTATATCTCCTTTTACCTTTTAGATTCAGTTCAGAAATCTAGGCCAGGAAATTGTGTTACCCAAATTCTTTATGTCCCTTTCCATCCTTCAATCCTCCCTGGAAATACCCTCATCGTGGACTCTATTAATGTCCTAAGAATTTCTTGATCCAATGGAGTTGACAAGCATAGCCACTATACATATGCACACGTCCATGTCAATTTAAAAAAAGAGATATATTAAATGCCTAATCTTAATAGAATGATGACATAAATCTAAAATTGAGTCCATATAATTTCATTTTACACACACACAAAATATGGTTGTTAGCATTTATGTCAAACCAATGTTTTTATGGGTAATTTAGTTTTTTTAAAATCTTAATTGTTTCTGTTGCTACCTTTAACTCCCAGACTCAGATGGTCATATTTGCATCAAACATTTTATCAAATGTAACTACTACTACAGAAAATATTCCAAGAATGTCAATAGAAGGAAGAATGACGGAAAGCAGTATTAAGCATCTTGTAGTGGGAAAAAAAATTATTGAAATCAAGATTAATGTTCTGTGTGAAAACCAACAATGTGATTTAGGTTTATTTATATTGTAGTAAAATATAAAATAATTAAAACAAGCCAGCACTCATCCAGCTCATTAAAAAAAGGATAAATATTTTGCACTGCAAAATTTTAAGGCAATAAAACAAACATTTACTTGAAAAGTCTGTTTTATCTAAAGGCAGAAACTATAGCATGAGGTTTCTGGCCTTCCAGATGGGATCCAGACCCACAGACCTACAGTTCCAGACTGCCTATTCCCCACAGTTCAGACAGGCTCACCGCTGCTTTTCTGGACCATCAATCTCAAAGTCCCAAAGAAACACACAGACACTTATATTAATTTCATGCTGTTTGGCCTATGGCATAGGCATATTGCTACCTATTTCTTTCATCTTGATTCAGCCCATTTCCATTAATCTGTCCTGCAATGTGGCCCGTGTGTCACTGCATTACCTTACATGTTGAATCTTGGCAGCTAGATGAGATTGTCTCTCTCTGACTCCGCCCTCCTTCCCCTACCTATGCTTCGATTTCTCCGCCTACTTCTAAGATGCCTGACATAGGCCAAAACAGTCCTTTATTTAAAGAATAACAGTCACAGCATACAGAAAGACATTCCCACTTCAAGAAACTTTATGATATTATGTTCAACTTCATCTTCCATAGTCTCTACATTGAAGGAGGAAATAGTTGTCATAGACGTTTCCTCCAAAGCATCTTCTTAACCTTGCCTGGATTCAGTTCTGATGTCATTAGTTCTGCTGCTTGTTGTGTGTAACCTGCCTGCTGATCTCTCCCTGCCTTGGTATCTCCTTACCCAGATCCCATGATCGGACATAAATCTGCATCTGCTTAAATTCTCTCCATGTTTACTCAGGTATGTCAGTGCTGTTCATGCTGAACCTAATAGTCTCAAACCCAGCTTCTCCACCATGCTCTGATCATCACTATCCACTAAATTACAAACACAGTGCTGGCTTTACGCATCAACTTCTTTTCCAAGTGTCGCCTATATTTCAGATTCTCCACTTATTTTACTGCTTCAATCCCCAACCAAATCTGCCTGTTTCTGAAATGTCCTCCATCTTTATCCCTATTATGTCTGTTATTCTCATTTTTAGTCTATAAGACATTTAATTATTACAGCATTAGTTAATTATAGAACTCGTACATGGAGTTCTATGGATTTAAATTTTGGTAGAAACAATAATTGCTATATCCTCTATTTGCTTCATCTCAGTTCTAAGTTTTGGTTTAATTCTGACTAATTACACCTGAGTGTTTATGGTGTATTGAGTGATTTAACTAGACAGAGAAATCAAACAACTCACAAAAATCAGTTTTGATGAAAAATATGTTAAACATTTTGTCTATAATTTATTTAATCTTTCAATTGGGTTATCTGCTGATGGCTGCCAAAAACAAATAGATCTGTCAATTCTACCAAACTTTGCTTCACAAATATTCATTAGTTTTGATACCATTCAGTCTTTGTGAGTTCTTATTAATATTTTCTACCTGTGTCTTCCTTTGCTTCAAGTGTGAGATCTCATAGGCATACATGAAAAGACATTTTTCTTGCATCTCACACACTAATGTGCCCAAAGACATGTGCATACACATCGTGTTCCTCCTTGGCCAGCACCCAGGCCCTTCTTCTCTACTCCTGCAACTCAAACCTAGTGGTCTTCTGCACAGCTCTACAAAAGCCAGCAAGCAAATCCCCTGATCTACTTTGCTCACCATTTATATTCTTGCTTTTCTATCTTTGTCTATTTTGCTTGTGTTCCATATACCAACCTAGTAATGACTTTTTAATTACAAAAAGAGCCAGTTTCCAGCTCACTCACCTTATAATACACCTGCCATTTCCTGTCTGCTTTACTTTAACTGCACCATGAATATGTTCTGGGGTTGCCATGAGGGAAGTCCCAAAGCTCTAAGGTAGGCACAGAATACTACACAAATATGATCCTTTCATTTGTATTTTCCTACCTTATGATGACTGCTCACATAATGTGAATGAAGTTGTAGTCTCCTGGCCCTCTATACACTTGTATCTGGCCATGCTATTCATTCTTCATAGTAAAGTGTATTTACACTTTTACTTACATTTTCCAAATGACCAACATTGCTTAGTTAACATTCATTACAAAAGAATAATGCCATTGTTTTATTTTCTGTATATCTTTCCTCTGACACTTATCAGAGTTCTTCAGAACTGAAGTAGTGTGTAGGGAGAAAAGTACATTTGTAAGTCTCAAGAGACCTGCCAACCCTTCTGTTTTAGCTCTGTCATTTCCCATGCCAGTCATCCCCCACCCTAATCCACCCAACCCTGCTCTTCCTCCCCTTCAGACTTTTACTTAAGGCTTTGTTAACTCAAAAGAAGTGCGTCCAGTGAAAACATTTCTAATAGTCATCTGGCTTCTAATCACTCATGTATTAGGTGCCAAACTTCGATAAAGATCTTCAGAAACAAACCAGAACCTACCCTTTCATGAAACTTCCTTAAGAGAGATTCTACTGATTAACAGCCCTCTAGCAACTCTACAGATTTTTTGGCTCTTTCTGCAAAACTTCAGAAGGAATGTAAGCTGAATATGCAGTGCATGGAGTTACAGGCTCACCAAAGACTCACTTCACAATTAGCTGTAATGTCTTAGTTTTACAAAAATGGAAATGTTGTCCACACATTTACTGACAGACACATTACTAATTAGTCATTAATATTCCTTCTGCCTATATAGAAGAGTATGTCACCATGCTCCTGGTTATAATTTTTACCCCCACACACTTACATTACATAGTGTACAGCATTTATCTCCCACTCTACCCTAGGTTTCAGAAAGATAAAAAAGATAGCATCTCCTTGTTTATTCCTTCTTTTAAAAAAACAAATAAAATCCAATCAACTTAGGTTCATTGTTACAGGAAAAAGTGAGAATTGACTGACTGAGAGGTTCATGCTCGCTAGCACTCTCCTAACTAACACTAAGGTATCTCTTCCCTGATCCTGGCCTTGTTTCTACTGGCATGGATCTTGTTCATTCACGTCACTGACAGTCATATCCAGGGACTTGTGGTCAGAATGGAGTCTAGTGTGCTGTTTTCTCTCATGGTTTTACTCCACATTTCTCTGATGGTTTCCTCTGCTAGGGGTGGTGACTGGAAGTTTCTTGAACAGTTGAAACAGTGGTCATGTCTGCTTACTGGAGAGACAGTTTGGTAAGCTCTGTCATTTTAGGATACTATGAATGTCTAATCTTCTCCTTCCTTTTCTGACTTCCATGAATGCTTTGTGATCAATACTAACTTCTGTAATTACTTTAGAACAAAAGTTAGCCTTTACCTAAAGAGAGGAAAGAAGATTATGTTCTCCTTCATTGTGGTCCTTGATGATAAATTGCACATGGCCTGTACCTAGAAGGAGTAAAATTGGTTTATTGTCATCAGTTTCTCCACAAAGACATCAGACTTCCTTAATGTTGGCATAAGCTATTTTTGAAAAGGCATCAGAAATGAATTTCCAGTGGGAACACACAGTGCTTTTACCTGAGCCTTAGTTTAAGCTGCATGATGTCCACCTTGCATCTACTATCATCAGTCAATGTCCTACAGAAAATCCTCTTGGACTAAAGGCACTGATGACTATATTGTGATTAACACAGACTTATGTTCTGAAGTTAGTTGCTGGGCATTTGTTTGGCCTCCATTCAAGAAATGAGTATAAACTAGTTTTTGGCATTATTTTTATTTTTTCATTATATGTTCAAGTTAATCATAATTATTGAATATAGATATAATCACAGAATTTAATCTTGCAAATATTCTGATGTTTGTCTACAAATTAATATTGATTCTCTGAATCATGATTTGGAATTCAAAGACATATATCTAAGGTTTGCCTAGTCTCCTGACTAATTATAGTGTATACTGTAGAAGAAGAAGGATAATTTTCTTCCTTTTCCATGACCCCTTCTTGACTCAGATGTTCATCCACCAGCAGAGGGCACAATACACATACAGATTTGGGACATAAAGGTCTGGTTCTTTCTTGGGTCACCTCTGACCTATCACTTACATGTACTCAGGTCATCACTTAAGATGATGCAAACCAAACTCATTCAGATGACACAAAAATAAAAGTGTGCATTATTGCTTTTATTTATCACATATAGCTAAAGTTATAAACAATATCAATCCTTTAAGTGCACATACTTGTAATGATGAAAATGTAGCCTTACGTATATTTCCAAAGAAGATAGGTCCATTCTTTTGTAGTTTTATTAATCATCATGTCAACGATGCTTAAAAACTTAACTTACAATCATGTAAAATTATTTTCTTTCATACATAAAATTCTCATTAATAATGTATGTATAACATAAATGTAATCTACATGTTATAATTTTACATTATAGAAAATGTACCTTTTCAGAATTATTTCTATTCTAAATATACAAGGCTTTTCACAAATCCTTTGCATTTTCTCAATGGGAGTCAGATATTATAACTTATAAAATATTTTTATTTGAGTCAAGAAATCCCTAGGTTTCTCCTTTTTTGTATAATTCGTTTTTTTCTTTATCATTTAATACAATGAAATATAAAACAATCATCTTCCAATTTCTCTTTCTCAGTGCTCAATTGATAGATTGGTTTACTGTTTGTAATGCTGTCAAAGTTTTCATTGATACTGGAAAGCAGATCTAGTGTTTTAGTGTGGATAATTAATAAACACTTATTAATCACCAATGTAAAGATATGGAAAGACACCTGAACAGACCAAATTAGTTTGTAAACATCTTGTTCAGATGAAAAAAAGTCCTGCTAACAACAAAATAAGTAGTTCAACATTAAAAAGTGCATGTGTTATTACTTGGTTTCTTAATAAAGCCATTGGGAGTGTAAATTATTCACAGCTCTTCTTTCCACTCTTCACCTTTCAGCATCAAAGCACATAAATCCCAGTCAGGATTCACCTTGCCTGGCTTTATATGCAAACTCATCATCTTCTTCATCTTGGAAAACCAGTCCAAAGATTTCTTAATCTCTGCCTGTGTCTCTGCTTTCAGCCATAAATTGAAATAAACAATGCACTTACCTCATTGGGTCTCACATGGAGAACTTAGCTCAGGTCTTGGCATTCAATCAACTTTGAATGCATTAAAACTGTGGGGAGTTTTTTCTCACCATGATATCTTAGTGAAAAAGCATTATCTGTCCTGAGAAATTTTTGTTTCTGTCACTGAACTAACATTTTTGTGAGATGACTACAAATATATTTCTTTTATATGTTTCTCACTATAATAATTTTATTTATTTATTTATATGGGTGGGGCTTTTTATTTTTATAAAATAAAGTCTTTTATTCCCCCAACACCACTTTGCTCTGCCTCCCTTCCCCTTCCCAATCCCTCCCTGTCAGCCTTCAGCCTCCCTCCTCCCCATTCCCTCACCCAAAAGTGCAAGTCCCAGAGTGGATCAGCTCAGCCTCTGCTCCAGGCAGGTCCAATTTCCTCTTCCTAATGTCATGACTGGGTTAGGTATTCCTCTGAAGAGAATGGGCTCCAATGTGCCAGTCCACACATATAGAAACACAGTCTGAACCCTCCCCTCGAGGCTCCACATACTGCCCATGTCAGTGGACAGTTGCCTATCCTTGGAGGACCTAGTTCCTTTCCTTGAAGGTTATCTAGTGGCTGTTCTTGATTCAGTGAGCTCTCCAGAGCTCCAGCCAGCCGTCACTGTGGGAATTTTCCTCATAATCCCTATCCCCTAGCTCATATAAACTCTTCTCCCCTGCTCCCAGCTGGACCAGGAGCTCAGCCCAGTACTCAGCCATGTATCTCTGTCTCCGCCACTGTTCATTGTTGGATGTAAGTTCTGTGATGGCGCTTGGTATGGCTATTCATTTGATTATAGGGGAAGTCTTGTCTAGGCAACTCCTTCACTATTGGTTGGAGACCTAGGTAGAGACAACCTGTGAGTTCTTCTAGGGTACCCTAGCACCCGGTCATTTTCCAACCCCACATTGGCTTCCTTTATTAAGATCTCCATCTTTTTTTTTTTTTTTAACTGTTTCCCAGTTTCTTTTTTTTTATTTATTTTTTGTTCTTTTTTTTTTTTTTCCTTTTTTTTAAGTATGGAGGCTCAAGTAGAAGATGTAGATTTTTTGTTTAAGCTTTACAAAAAAATCAAACCAAAACAAAATAAAACAAAAAACTCCTTTTGCATTCCATAAAAATTGACAGAAAAGCACCAGGCCGGAAGAGTGGCCGTCGCCAGCCCCCACCCCACTGTGGTCTCCTTGGGATGGGCACATTTGCGCAGGACAGTGCTGAGGACGTCTCTCCGTCCCCAAAGCTGTCACCTGTCCCCCGGCCCCCAACTCCAAGCAACTCCCAAACACACATGGAATCAGATTTCCAGTTTTTCTTCTCTTTCACACACCAGTTAGTTCATAAATTTTTTTTGTTTTACATTTTTTACACCAAGGTAACAAAAAGATGGGAGAGAGCAGTGGCTGACAGTGTATTTATGCTTATAAATGGGAGAGGAGAGGACTGGGCCCAGGCGAACAGAAACCACACGGTCTATGGAAACGTCGTGGGAAGCGGGCCTTGGAGCCGGAGGAGGGCGGTTATCGGGCTTTATTCTTGGGGAGCGATGGCGCTGTGGTCGATGCAAACTGTTATGTGACCCATCAGGGAGGGACAGGAGGAGGAAAGAGAGCAGAAAACGAGTTTTCTAAGGAGGATCTAACGAGTGTGTGGCGTGTCCGGTTAGCACGAAGCAGAGGTTTAACACTGCTGCTTTCTCTTCAAGGCCTCCACCAGGTCGTTCTTGAGAGCTTCTTGCTTTGATTTGTCTGCAAACGTCTGCACAGACCTCAGCCCTTTGACGATATCCTTTGTTTTTCCAAAGTAGATCTCATTAAGTGTACTTCTGATTTTATTTTCCATGTCCTCCACCAGGCGCCCGATGTTGGCTATGTGTGGGGAGCAGTCACTCACGGTTTCATCTTTCTCTATCTGTCTGGTCAGGCTGCCTCCCAGGTTCATTGTGCCTGAACCGGATTTGTTGGTTTGCAGCCACAGCATCACTGTGGAGGTCAACTTGTAATGGGCAGTGCGGCCACTGGATTTCTCCTGTACTTCCACCACATGGATGGAATCCCAGCAGCCCTTGATCTTCTTTGACCCATCTCCAGCTTTCTTTATGAGGATCACTCCAGCAAAGCCATGATCCAGATCCCAGAGGTAGACAGATGAGACGCCACCTTCAAAATATAGGTCTCGGTATTGGTCGAAGGCATTGTTGGCCTCCACCTCCAGCTTTCTCAGTCGAGCAGACGGCATGGCCCCATCTTCCAAAGGAGGATCATACTTGTTACTCCACGGTGACCTATAGGAGTCTCCGTCTCTGTTGTAGTCACATAAAAGGTAATCCTTGCCCACCACTTTGTCTCTGGCAATTTTCAGTGGCTGGTCAACAGAAGACAGGAGATCTTCACACAGACTGGGGACCAGGTCGATCAGGTCACTGAGGTTCTTCTCGATCTGCTGTGGGGACAGGCGCCTCATTAGGTCCAAGGCACAGCTGCTGATCGCTCATGGTGGCGGCGGCAGTTCCTGTCCCGGTGTCTGTGGCTTCCCCCCCTTTCCCCCCCCACCCCGTCCCGCAGCAGGGCCTGGCGCTTCCACTTCCCCGGGTGCCCAAGAGTGAACATCTAGGTCAGCGCCCCCCTCCCCCCCGCCCTTCCCCCTCCCCCCATCTCCATCTTTTTTAATGTAAGTTTTTTTCTATGGTTTTCTCTGTTTATTATAGATGATGCAATGTGAGGAAGTGAGGAAACTCACCTCATTTTCACAATGCGTGAGAAAGTAGTGATGTTTGGTTACTGTGTCTCTCACTCACTCCTCATCTGCCTTGATCCTATTATTTATACACTCAGGCATCATCATATCAAAATAAATTTAATTCCTTATTAATGATAATTGATTAACACTGATAGATGATCATGGTTTCTCATTTTAATTAAATTCATAGAGGTTACTGATGCTAGTGATGATTTCTCCTTTACTAGAATGCTGGCCAGTGCCAACTTCTGCCATAGGACCAATTCTATCATAAACTTCTTTTTTTTTCTTTTTCCTTTATTTTCAGTTTCCATTCTTTAGAAAGATTTTACTGTTTCAACATACCACCTAAAGCAACCTAGTCAATTTTTATATCTCAGCAACTAGAAAACCATGTCTTTTTCCAAAAAGAAATCTGATGACAGTTAAATCCATTGTCTTCTTATTTCTAATTCATTACCAAGTATATTCTCCAACTTTATTTATAAATAATCTGGGGCAAAAAGAGGTTAAGTAATTTCTTCAACATCACACCCCTCAAGCTCATAATACAGAAGCAAGTGTGTAAACCCAGTTATCTTGGTTCAGAACCTAAAAATTTAGTCCTTACATTTTTCTTAATACACACACACACACACACACACACAAAGAAACACAAAAGCACAAGTTCACTAAGAAAAAACTCATGCATACTTTGAATATATATGTGGAAATAAAGCACATTTTGTATAAAAAACAAAAAAATGTTGAAGTCTAAAAAGAGAGAATAAAGTAAGCATCATAAAAATGTTATTAATATTTAAGCAAGTACAGAAAAGTACCCAAAGCGAATAATGGAAAGAGAAAACTATCCAAGGCATGGCCAGTAAAGAGCTTCATGCACACTAATGAGGTGCAATCTGAAAACACAGTGAGAGGAGACCTCAGTACTCACGCTTTCCATCCAGCATCGCTTTCCCTCTCATTGCCATTGTCACTTTACATAAATCATAAGCTGCCGATAACAGGTCTGCTTCCCCATGACCTGCTTGTCATTTTCTCAGTGCTCCATAAACGTCACGTTTGTCATAGGAGTCCATGATTCAGAAGCCATTGTTCCTCCATAGCTAGTATTCTGAAGCAGAAAACAGTAAAGATGCTCATGCCTCATGCTCTGCCTGCTGCAAGCCTTCATTCTCTGCAAACACTGATAGTTTTCTTTTATCTTTGCATTTCCTTTCTATTCTTTAGAAAGAATTCACTGTTTTAACATGCCACCTGAAGCAACCTATTCGTTTATTTTATATTTTCAGCAAGTAGAAAGTATTTTCTAGTTGCTCAAGATATCTGCCTCCCATCTTTTCTCACTTTGCACTTTTCATTCAGCCATATGCAGAGGCAAGGGGAAAGAAAAGGGCATAGAATTAGCTTTAAAAATATTAAGAAATAGGGCTGACTTCAAAGAACTTGAAGTTCTGTTGCAAAGGTTGAAGAAGTACTAAGTGCTAAAATAGACACAACAAGCGTCTAAAATAATGAAAATTTCCTTTATCAAAGGATGACACATTTAAGAATGTGAAAAGTCACTGCTTCATATCCTGGAGTGCTCACAGATACCAAAATAGTGAAAAGAAATAATGACAGTGGAGTGGGTGAGCACCCTACATGGGGGAACAGTAAGACACAGGTATTATGTAGGGAGAAAGGGAAAAACAGATGAGCGAGATTTTTTTATAGTTTAATTGAAGTTATGTCACTTGGGGTGACAATCCTCCCAAGACCACATGCACACACACACACACACACACATACATACACACACACACAGAGAGACACACACACTCAGTGCTAAGCACCAGGAACTTTCATTTGAGTTGTTAGTCAGGAGGGTCCAAGAGACCCAAAACAATATAGGCTCACTACCCTAGGTACCTTCTGGACAAATAAAAGGTAATATATCACACACTTCAGATACAAGACATGGAGGAATAGATTTGTATCTGAGCAAAAAGCTTCCTCTGTGAGTGCTAGCTCATAATATCAGAAGGGTTCATAAAACCTGCAGCAGGGAGAAGGGAACAGGAGTTCTACCCAGCTGTAACAACTCTGATTTACAGCAATGACAAGCACATCAAGACATTTTGGGGAAAGGTCTGAGTTGCACTGAGGCCTCGGAGTGACCAAAGCTTCCTAAGTAGACTTACATGTTTCATAGGAGGGAATTCATGTTTAACTATAAAATTAGCAACTTTCCATAGCTGGTGAGCCCATGGAACCTAGAGATACACAGGCTACTGCTCCTGACTCAGTGTGTTCTATATACACTTATGTCCACAGAGAAGTACAGCTCTCATCACTTATCAAAGAAACATTGACACATACGCACATCACAGAAATTCACAACTTGCCCGCAATGGGTGCTGGCTTTCATTCAATACAACACAACATAAGGCTTAGAACCTCCAGAAAGATGAGGTGGAAAGAGTGTAAGAGCTGGGGATCAAGATAACTGATGCAAGATAGTCACTCCAAAAGAAGAAATAAATAAAAAAGAAAAGGGGGAATAAAGGACCAGCAGTGGAGGGGTTAGCAAAGGAGTAGATCAGAGAGGAAGAGTGGGTAGGGAATAGGGTCAAGGTAAGCTGTATAGATTTTCAAAGACTTAATGCAATTACCATATTACTTTTTAAAAGGTTTGAATTGGAGCCTCATGAGCTTGGAAATATATAATTTTGTACCTACTTTAGGATTAGAAGGAGTCATGAAACCCTTGTTTACTTTTATATTTATTTATTACTTACTTATTTATTTTGTATATTCATATATATGAGCTTCTTTTGTCTACACTTGTTTGTGCATAGGTGTGTGGATATCAGAGGACAACTTAGAGGAGTAAATTTTCTGTTCCATGTGAGTCCTAAAGATTTATTCCAATTGTCAAGCTTGAATTAAGAGCTTGTACCCTCCATGCCATTTAGCTGGTCTCTGGTGTACATATTGGCTTCTAATAGAGATTCTCAGCTTAAAGGAAGCTAATTCCCTACTACTTAATGGAAAATCTATTTTATATTTATTTTTGAAAAGTACAACTCTCTTTATTGTTTTCTTGCTTGCTTCAGAGTAGTGTCATTATACATTAATTTATACTTTGTTTCTTTCCATCAGAATGAGAATGATATAGGAATGTGGAATTTGTCTCACAAATAACACTCCTTATTGTCCTCTATTTGATATCAAATGCACATACAGCTTATGATATTTACTTGGAATGTAGGAAAAGGTAGAAACATTTTGGTATATTTCTTAAATGCTAAGTAAGCACTAATATATACCATATTACAAAGCCATAAGATAAATACAAATAATAGGCAGTAATTATTAAGCAATGATTTCTCTAACACTAATTTGCATAAATTTGTAACTTCTGTATGAAGTAATTCAAAATAACAAATATACAGAATGTATATTTGTAACTAGACTGATGGTCCTGTAGCCAGACAGAACGGTACTGTCAAAGTTATATATGTAAGCAATGAACACAACTGCCTGGCATGTGAAGACGTTTTCTATAGTGTTGCTTGATGTTCTGTCTCTAAGACTGGCTTCTTTGTTTTTACTTCCCTATTAGACCAGAGGCTGTACCAAATATTATTTCTCCTTCCATATTGGCAACATCAATTCTCTATTAATTTAATGGATCCTATACCCATAATAACCAAAAATCTACACATGACTGTTCAGGTGGTAGACTTCTTTCGCGGCAATGCTCAGAGAAGCAAGTTCATGGTAGATGGGCTTCCCACTACAAGCTGCATGTACAACATGAAATGGACTTTTATGGATCCCCTGATGACTGTAGTCACTATTGGATTCAGCGAGTTACCAGAGTGCTAAAGTGAGTAATTCTTTGAGAATTTGACTACAGAGTTGCCTCTAAAAAAACTATATTCTGTTGCCTGGATCATTAGCAGAACTTAGAGTTTGTTAGAAATGCAGAATTTTAGTCCTTATACCCATTGGTGCTTTGACAAGACTCTCTCAAAGCTTGAGAAACTTAGCTTTAAAACATTGGTTAGAACAAAGGAATAAATACTTGAAGATTTCTATGTTCATTGCAGAAGAAAAGCATGTTTCAATGTATTATGTTACTTTATAGGGATTCAATGCACACGCAATTATTTAGTTGGAAGCGACATGAAAAAGAATGATGGCTTGTAAGAAAGACAAAACTTGCCATGGTGTTGCTACTTTATAGTTCTAAAGGAGTGCTCTAAATAGCCAAGTCCTTACTAATTGTTTTGTCTAGTCATCATTCTCAAAATAGTTACTTCTAAAAAACATCTATTAGCCTTTTAGATGGTAGTTTCTGCCTTTGGGCATGTTTCTGTATATAAGTTATGTATTAACTGCACATAGCTTATAGTATGTAAATACATATAAATAACTCAGCCTGCCTCACAGTGTCAAAAATGTTTATTAGATCTATTTTTAATTTTCTTACTAACGCAGTTTGCCAGATCTTCCTTTCGACAGTCCCTCATTCCAGCTTTTTCCTATTACTTCTTCCGTGTTTCCAGACTGGCCTCCTAAGGAATGTTCTAGTAATTCGGAAACCAAGTACTTGCAACCTCAGGCTGTTCTCTCAGTAAGTGCTTCAAAGGTCAACTGGAGTTAAAGAAAATAGGTATGCTTTATTCTGTATAATGGAACAAATACATACAAATAATACTCTGATGATTTTACTTTCTTGTGGGCATGTCTGAAAATGTGGGTTAATAAATTATGACAAGTTCAAAATTAATTATAAACCTGGATGTTGATCTAATTGTGTTAGCTCACCATGCCTATGTATTAGATGGACAGTCATTGTGGGATTGTAGATATGATATTTATCTAGAATTAGGTATGATTATTCTGCAGAAACAACCTAAAATTCACAGTGGCACAATGGAGGAAAGTTGATTATTTTATTGATAGTATTTACCTGTCACAGATTATCAGCACTATCATCCTTTATGGAGTCTATTTATTTATTCTTCTCTAATATATTACATTCTAACCACTGTTTCCTCTTCTTCTCCCCCATCCATTCTCCCTCCATTTCCCTTCAGTAAAGGACTCGTCTCCCAGGGATATCAAATAAAATGGTATATCAAGTTACAATAAGAACAGGTACCTCTCTCTTTAAGGTTGGATAAGGCAAACCTGCATGAAGAAAAAGGTCCCAAAAGCAGGCCAAAGAGTCGGAACAGCCCCTGATCCTACAAAAGAACCACAAGAATTCCAAGCTACACAACCATAATGTATGCAGAGGGCCTAGGTCAGACACATGCAGGCTCACAGGGAGAAGTTTTATCTTCATAACCCTCTGTCATGGCAAGGGAGGGGACTGTGAAGAACCATAAAGTAGCTCTAAAGCATAAGCCTATAACATATGCCACTTTCCCCACATTTTATTGTCCAATCAAGTCATAACAGCTTGTTTAACTTTAGAGGGTAGAGCAATCTATCCAGATAACCAAAGGGTTAGAGCTATGTTTGAGTAGCCATAATATTTTAAGCTAAAGAATAAACCAGATGATATGAACAACAACTTTTTTTCTAAGACTTTAGTTGTAGAGTAAAACTTGCATGCCAAAAATGCATAGACAGAGCTGAAAACCTGTTGCAGGATAGTCTAAGATTTCAGAGTGTGGCCTTGAAAAAAATATTTAAGACATTTAGCAACAGTAGAAATAAACAAGCAATTGTAGACATAAGTAACCAGCGTGCTAGATAGAAGTACCACATGGACACATTGAAATTATGTAAAAATTATTAAGTTCATAGAGTAAAATGTCAAATGCAAGTATATTCATGGTTGTAATGAAAATATAAATCAACAGTAGAGATTCAGAGTATAAAAATGGGCATGATTGACCTGCAAAAGATGAGTATTTCTTTTTCTATCAGGAGCAAAGTATTTCTTACATCTGCTCTAAGGCCAGCCTGGTGAGACACAGAGTTTATTTTATGGAGGTTCTTTATGCTAGACCAAGATGTTTGCACTTGAACTTTCATATTATCTGTCCTCATCATATTTTCCTTTCATGCTCCCTTCTGTTTTTTAATGAAGTCCTGTCACATCAAACTGTGAATGATGTGCTCCTGCAGGGCACACAGATTGATTGAACAGAAGCCAGGACAACATGTGGGATTATCAGAGATCAGAGTTAAGTTAGAAAAACTTAGGAAGAAAAACATGAATGAAGTCAATCTCTTCCTGGGTATTTGTAGGCCATTAGAGTTAATAAAAAGGGCAAAGAAAACCTCTTCTGTTTCAATGCAACATGCAGTTGATATAATTTCTCTAGAGAGCCAGGAAACAGACTTCTTTGATAAAGTGAAAAGGAGGAACAGGAATGTTGGGAAAACAGAGGCCTGGATTTTAGCAATCCTCAGTCTAATGTAATAGAGGCCTCAGTTTGAGGATTTCATGTTTCTTATTTGTGAAAATAAAAATCATTTATTTATAATTAAGTATAATCTAAAATATGCTGGATTCCTTTAAGCCTATAAAGTTGTCTTTTTCTGTTTCACCAATAACAAATATAAAAACATCAATATTTGATAGTGAACAAAGCAGATATGCTGAAAAATCATTTACTTGTTTATTTGTCTATTTTTTAGATAATAGGTTAAAAGACAATTCCTAATGCAAAGTAGTTAAGGATATGAAACCCTCACTGTCTATTTGAAAGAAATGTTAGCACCTTGTTGCTGTATGCCACAGAATAGTCTCGTCCAGCATCCCTGCTATCTTGCTTTATTTTATTTATTTATTTATTTATTTTTTTAAGAGGACGAGGATTTATTTTGGCTCATGGATTCAAGGAGTTTCAGCTGATCATGGTGGAGAAACCATTACAGAGTAACTCAGTTCATGGCAGTAGGAATATGATCCCAGCTGTTCACATCATGGCAACCAGCCAAAGGGACTTTGATGGACCACAGAGACTGGATATAAACTTTATTTTATTTTATTTTTTTATAAACATAAATTAAATTTTATTTTTATTTTTTGTTAATTACATTTATCTATTTTACATTTCTTTTTTTTTTACTTTTTTTTCTTTATTTTGTATTTATCAAAGAAACAGTAAAAAGAATTTAAAAAAAATGCTGAAGAGTTAACAATAACTATACAGAGGACAATAATCATAAGCATGGCTTATCAAGGGTGGAAATTCAAATAAGATTACTACACATATATTTTCTTTGTGTTCAGCTTTCCCTCTGAATTTTTTTTCCATCCCTGTATATCCTTATTGAAGGTCTCTTCCCCCTCCCACCACATCTGATCATTTTTCTTCTCTGCAACTCCCCATCCACTCCCTTGGCCTGGAATCAACCTAGATGTCCCTCAACTGAAGAATGGATTAACAAACTGTGGTACATCTACACAATGGAATACTACTCAGCAGTAAGAAAAAATGATATCCTAAAATTCACAGGCAAATGGATGGATTTGGAGAATATCCTCCTGAGTGAGGTATCACAAACTCAGAGAGATAAGCAGGGGATGTACCCACTCACTAGTGGTCTCTAAACAAACAAACAAGAAAAAAAAAAGCCAAATATGCCCAAGCAGCAAATCACAACCACTGAATAGCTTGGGATCAGAAACACCCTGGACTGACCCTTCAAACCCCAGTCCATCTATAGGAACACCTGACTCACTCTTGAGGGAGGGGGGACAAAACTGGATTTGGCTGGGAGTGAAGACTGATCCAAGCATTGTTGGGCTATCTTGCTTTATGACTTAAACAAGCTACAGAAGGCAAACCACCTGTCCCCTGTAAGGGTGGAAAGGAGTCAACTTTAAATAACTATCCTCTACAAAGATAATATAAAAGGAGAGTACATCCAAAGATAGAGAGTGCCACATCTACTACAGTCTACATTACCTTTGCCAACTTCACCTCACCGGTACATGCATTTTATGACTTTGTCTTAACCTCTTTCAGCTTGTTTTCTATTTAGGGCTAACATTACTATTAAATTTTGATTTTATTAAGTGTCCTATAATTTTCTGTGAGACTAAAACAGTCAACAGTGGAGGCAAAAGCAAATTCAAGATAAAGGATTAGAAAAGTTTTTGTTGGACACAACCTCTGGGGAGCCCAAGCGGAAGAGAATCTTCATCCAGCAACTGATGAGGGCAGAAGCAAAGATCCATAGCTAAGAACCAGGTTGAGCTCCTCGCCCACCTAAAGAGAGAAAGAGGAGAGAGTATATGAGCAAATGGAACAGGGTCATGAGGAGCAGACCCACAGAGACAACTGACATGAGCTATTGGGAGCTCACTGACTGAAATAACAGCTGAGGAACCTTCATGAAAAGGAACTAACTAACAGCCAAAAGGTGTGGGCAGTTTGTGGATCCTCTTACAGTAAGATCAGAGTTTATTTCTGGAGTATGAACTGGCTTCTCAGAGCACATTCCCTACAGAGGAACACCTAACTCAGCCTTAATACTGGGATGAGGGACTCAAACCTACCTCAACTGGATATGCCAGACTGAACTGACTCACTCACCTTGGTATTCTTTGCCCTCCCTGGAAAATGGATGGGGGGAGGATGGGCTGGAGGAAGAAGAAGAGGGGAGGGAGGGAAAGTAGTGGTGAATATGTAAAAAAAAATTTTAAATAAAAAATTACTTAAAAAGAATATTAAAATATAACTGACTAATAAACCATTTGGTCACACACAAAGAAGGCTTTCTTTTGAGCTTAAAAATAAATCCATTGATTCTCATTCTCCGTTTACCCTCTTGTTTAAAAAACACATTGATAGAAAGATGTTTGTCAAACAGTGACTCAAATATACCCAGAGGAAACCGAGAAATTCTGCAATGAGGTGTATTAAGCTTGCATTTCCATCAATTGCTGTTGGTAAGCCTAATGTTGAATTGTCTCAGTAAAAATGAAGTCATCATTAATTAAACACCTCATGTCACAGAATGCTCTGTATCTTATCTTCAAAGTAAGTTCAGTTAGAAGAACAGTGGTGAGGACTTTACTGTTTTGCAAATCATGTGACTTGTATTTTTGTAATCAGAAGTCTGGACTTCAAGAGGAGGAAACAGTTCTTTTTCTGCTATCTTCTATAATTAGCTGAATACAGTTATTAAAATGACTTAGTTGCTTTATCAACTTAGCTTCCTTACCATTGTACGTCATCTATGACCCATCTTCTTCTGACACTTTAAAACAGATACAAAATTAAATCATTTTCCAAAATTGGATTAGTTTGATTTATTGTAACTAGTCTAATTGCTCTATAAGGATTTAGAGGCATGGTTGAGTTGAAGAATCCTTGAACCATTTGGGGGAATGTAAATAAATGTGTCAAAAGTATTTTGGACTAATTGTTTAATCCTACAAATTCAAATGGCAACCAGAATTACCTTTAGATGCTCTGTTATCCATCCACTCTCACCAGTTGTGTAGTTGGAATTAGAATAAAATCTCAGTTTACTTTTTCCTTCAATCAGTCATTCCTCCTTTCTAGGGAAAATCCCTTTGAACTATGGCATCAGACTCCTATCCTATTTGTGACACCCTTCCTGGCAGTCTTTCCTTTTTTTCCAAACACAGATTGTTGAGATCTCTATCTCTTCTCAAGTCTTCTCTCATCTTAAGCATGAATTGCATTAATTTTTGAGCACAGAGGCTATGAACCATGCGCTCACTGCTGTCCTAGGTCTTTTGATACAGTTAGTAATGGTATGTCTCTCCAGTACCCCCTGGACCAGAAGCTTCTAAAAGTCAAACTTGCTGTTCCTTTTAGACTTTGGATGGCTAACATAAGACACATACAAGATTTGAACAAGGGATTAAAAAATTAATGATCTAAAAATGGAAATACAGAAAGGTAGTCAAGTAAAATTTCAAATCAAAGAACTTTAATTGACTTTTTTTTGGCTAGCCAACATTTCCAGTGATTTAAAATGCGACTCCTAATATTTCAAGTTAACAGTGCATGTGCTTTTATGAAGCATGCTCCATGATTTAATTCTTCTGGCTAATCTGATGTAAGTCAACAGAGAATTTGCTGCTATAAAAAAAGTCCAATAATAGGCAATGCTTGAAAATCTATCTAAATTGGCAGTTACTGGGTAATAGGAACAATAATTCTCCAAAGACTCTTGTCAAACAATAAATCTCCCCTTAAAAAAAGTAATGCTTCTTTCATGTAATTAGCAAGATTTTCATTCTTAATTCTTTTTTATCATGAAATTCTGAAAATAACTATAAATCCAATTGATCAAGCATTCATCTGATATCACTCAGGTGAAAAATGTTCTCATTCTTTTCTCTTAGGTGCAAAATAAAACAAAATCTTTTACTATTTATCATAAGTTTAAACTCAGTTGCAGTTCCATCACTGGTAAAACTGTGACAATATATAAGCACTGTTTCAAAATGTAAGTAAGCACCAGAAAGTGGTATGAATATGCCAGATCCAGGAGATGCAAACAATAATCTTTGTAGTGGGATTATGTTGTTACATGTAAGTAATTGTCCCGCCTGCTTAATAAAAATGCTGATAGGCAGAAGGCAGACACGAAGTATGGGTAGGGCTACCAGACTAAGAAAATTTGGGGAACAGGAAGAACAGAGCAGAGATGCCACAGAGAAGTAAGAGAGAGACCAGCAGAAAAACCAGCAGATGCAAAGGACAACTATGCTGCTCTGAAAAAAGGTACCAAGTCACATGGCTGAACAACATAAGAATCATGGATTAGTTTAAGAGTAAAGAGTTAGCAAGTTATATGCCTTGGCCATAGGTCAATCAGCACAAAATTAATATAAGCATTTATATGTCTCTGTGGGACTGTGGGACTGCGGGTCTGAACCTTGAGACTGGAAAGTCCAGACCAAAAACTAAAAACTACAATATATATATATGCAATATATAGATGCAAATATATATATATATATATATATTTGGTGATTTTACCTCATGCACCCCATCAAACTCAGTTATCAATCCTCTCAGATTCATACCCACACTGATGATCTCCTCATTTACAAGCATGCCCATTCATGCTTCTCATTTATTTACTGGAGCATAATTAAACTCCCTGTGGCCAGACCCTTAAAGAAAACAAATCCTTTTTTACTCACACCCATGCCAGAGACCATCAATGCAGAAGTGAGGCACTGTGTCATTTAGCTATATTCTAGCCTTGAGCTCTTAATACTAGAAGTTTTATCCAGCCATAATGCCCATGAACCACAATAATGACCAGCTCTGCAAGATACTCCTAAAGGTGAGTAGTGAATGGCATTCATATCCCATTAGCTATCAACAGCTGTGTAAGTGAAGTTAAGACCCACTCAACAGGAGGGAATGAAACCTAGACAACCACCATGGGCTGATGAGGTCATGAATCTTGGAGAAGCACCTAGAATTGCCACTGTCCTAAGACAATATAATCCTTAACCCCATTCTTAACCGTTATCATTATACCTACAGCCATTATCATCAAAGGCTACTTCATCTCTTTAGTAGATGGAGAACATCACAGAAAGCCACAACTGCTTAAAATACAGGGAACAAGTGATCATGGACTGTCCATACCCACTTGGTATATCTTCAGCACAATTTTTGTACCTTAGGCTCAGGGAATGGCACAAAAAATAGAGCAGAAAATTTTTAACAACCAAAGTAATAGGAAGTCTGCTGTTAGATTGTGTACTGCAAAAATAGCAAGGAAGCCATTTTCATATTTCAACAATATAGCTACCTAAATAAGACCTGAATGCTGACAACATACCCCAGTGTCTTAGGTTTTCTATCACTGAGAAGAAACACTAGGCAAAAGAAATTTAGAGAGAAAATTGTTTATTTAGTACAGGAACATGATGGGAGAAGGAGATGCAAAAGCCATGGAAGAGTGCTGCTTATAGACTTGCTCCTCATGGCTTGCTCAGCCTGCTTTCTTATAGAACTCAGGATCACCAGCCCAGAGATAGCCCTATGCACAATGGGCTGTGCTTCTCCCCATCAATCACTAATTAAGAAATGCCTTACACCCAGTTCTCATAAAGGGATTTTCTTAATTAAGGTTTTCCTCCTTTCAGATAACTTAAGCCTGTGTCATTTGATATAACTAGTCAGCACACATAGATGAAAGATAAAGAACTATAGGCAACTGAGAAATGCTAAGAGAGGGGAATTAATCTTCTCCATAGATAAGCCCTTTAGTTGTTAAATTGTTATCCAATGCCAAGTGATCCACTATGAAATCATATAAATAAAAGCAAGTCTAAAATTGGACTCAGTAGATTATAAATACATATAAGAAACAATATTAAAAAAATGGCATGAGTTTGAGAAAGTAAAGAGACCCATTGAAGGAGCTGGAGGGCGGAGATATGAGAGGAGTTTTTTTTTTTTTTTTAAGGCGGTAAGAGGGTAGAAATGACAAATTTATGTTCAAATTAAAATTTTAAAAAATTTAAAGAAATGGCAGTAATCTTCAAAGATGTGATCACACTAATAGATGCAGCACAATTATGTACATATTCTTGTATGTTATAAAAGAAAATCTGTCTTTTTATGGTAATAAAATTACAAATATAAATAGGACCATGACATATTCCTTATTTATATTCAATAACACTTATGTCTTTCAGAGAAAATAGTTAATATAAAACATGATCCTTATAAAACTTGATAACCTGGAGAAAAATATAAATTTTGTTTCCTTCTAGAATGGTTCTCAACTTGTGGATCCCAAGCCCAGAGACAATTGGAAAACCTAAATGTTTAAATTATGATTCATAACAATAGGAAACTTACAGTTATAAAGTAGCAATGAAAGCTATTTTATAATTTGGGGTCACCACAACATGAGAAGCTATATTAAAGGGTCAAAGCATTAGAAAGATTGAAAACCACTGCCTTAGGACATTTTAATCATCTCCCTCAAATTTCAGATAATTGAATCAACATAATTATTAAATTAGGTTACCTGTTCCCACACTGTGGATGTGGGTATCAATATCAATCATAACTAAATCTTATTTCTTTAAACCCACATTAAAATTTTAGTCAAAGCAAAGGAATACATGAAAGAAAAGGTCTCCCTATTGTGTTGATTAATAGTTGAGTCTTGTGTATCTCTCATAAAATCAGTACCAAACTAATACCAAATAATTGCCTCTTTCTATGGATACAACAATTCCTGTGAAAGAACATTTTGATCAGTACATTCTGAACCAATGTCCAGCAGGCAGGCAGCGTCATCTAAGATTATGTTCTCTTTTGTTTTGAGGACATCCAAATGGGTTCCTAGTGATAAAGTGTCATAAATGGGGAAATTCAGAATGTCAACCATTCCAATGCCAAGTTAAACAAGACACCAACTCCCCAGGGTAATCTTGCTGCTCAGTTGTTTGAACATTAGCATTGGCTAGAAGATGTCCATGTGCCAGTACTGAAAACACTTCAGTAAATTGACTTTTAAACAAACTGAGTCATAGTAAGTGATGTTGGGAAAAGGAAGCAGGAATATGTTGAATCAACTTGACATATTGTTCACTACCTGCAACTGCCAACTGCTTTAATTTCACCTGTAAGGACCAGGGCTGAATAGAGCTGTCTATTGGTAATATGCACCACACCATTTAACATACTCCTACTTTGTTTGTACTCAGTAGAGTGTCATTTGAAAGCTGTTTTCTAAGAAGTACTAGTAGGTACAATGATGAAGTACCTCTCTCAACAACAAAAGAAAGAAAAAAATGAGCCTGTTTTTTAAACTGAAATTAAATACTATTATTCAGTAAAGGAGTAAAACACTTCCATTTTTCTTGGATATGGAAACCTGTATTATGCCTCTCTAACAAAAATTACAATGTTATTCACATCTACTTCATCATAGAGCATGCTTTCCAAGAAAAATTTGAATGTCAGACATGGGAATAAAATTAGAACATGTTAATTAGGTACAGTTATAAATTGTAAATTACAGTTTAATGTTTTCTTCCTGCTTTGACTTATCAACTGTCATGCAAATGCCACTGACTTTCTTTTAATTTTAGATCTTATTTTTATTTTTTTTAATTTTTAGGATTTTTTATTAGCAAGAAAGTCACATTTTTTATTCATGTATCCCCTACATCTTAGTTTTCTTCCTCTTTATTTTGAATAGAAAAGAAATAAAAAGCACTGGAGACAAATTTGTTAATTTGAGTAATATAATCACACTTTGGTTTTAGGACTGTCATTTATGAGACTATCATTTCAATTTTATCATTTTTTCCAATTGTTTGTTATTAATATTATTGCATGAAAAGCCTTCTTGTTATTCCTCCATTTCCCTTATAGTATTCTGTCAATTGTGAATAAATACTTCATTCAGAAAAGATAACACACAGATTGGGGTCAATTCCCACTGACTTACAAAGTATTAGTCTGGTTTTCAGCTCAAACACATACTTGGCTCATTCAAAGGATACCGGTAAAGTGACTACTGAACTATTGCTAACTCTGTCCTAATTTCTCTTTTATTTAGAACATTTCATTCTTAGAAGGTAACAGCAGGTCTTTGAAATAAAATTTGTGGCAAGCTAGCAGGAAGAACACTTATCAGTCTTGGCGATGGATAGCTAGTTAGTGTTGCTTTAGAACTTAGTACAGGGTACTGATATTAGCCAATAGTGTAATCAGTGTTTCAAGAGAAACATGACCCAGATGGATGCATCTGTCCCAGCTCCCAGGAATTATCATATTTTAGTAGAGAGGAAGTTAAGTGGATTTTATTTAAAATTAGTTTTAACAATTAAAGAATCCAATATGCATAAATATATATAAAATAAAAATCATTGTGTATTTTATGTGTTTTAATAGAAATAAGCAATTGCTTTATTTTGAGAAATTTTTATCACACATTTTATAGAAAAATTCTCCTGCTTGTTTTGGATATTCCAACAAACTACATCATTGTAAGAACACAAACATATGAATATACTCTGAATGCTGGGTACATACATTATACTGTAAAGTTAAATAGGACAAAAAGTTTAGCCTGATAAACTTACCAAATTTAGCTTGATAAAAAGGAAAAAATACAACTAATTATAAAGTTACAAACTTTATTAGCTTTATCAGTCCTAAATACATGAAAAAAACAAGGACATTAATAATTATACCAATTTTGCTTTCATAATCATTCATCAAGAGTAAAATAATTTAGAAAAATTGAGATTCTTCTGATTAATTGATTGCCATTTTTTAATTAACTATGTCACTTTTTAAAACTATATAGACAGTTAATCTCAGGAATAATAGAATTATGGGCTCCATCCAGGAAAGAATTTTTTACATTTTACGTATCATTGCAGATCGAGATTTGAACTTATAGGATGTTTATGTGTTTTAAAACAGTCCTTCTCTTAAGATAAGGAAATCTGTACACCAAGGTCTATATCACTGTTCATGAATTAATATGGCATTAGTTGTCTGTGAAAGAATTTAAAGAAAATTTGATAAGAAACTCTCAGCCTTGTGTTATAACTTTAAGGTGTCTATATGCTAGAGTTTTAGATAATTTTGTGTATATCATCCATGTTATATGAGGAAAAATACACTTTTGTTATAATTAATATGCTTGCTAGTATTATATTAATTTATATAAACTAAATTCATTTGAGAGGAGGGAAACTTAATTGAGAAAATGACCCCACCAAAATGGACTGTGAACAAGTATATTCTTGATTAATAATTGATGTTATTAAGCTTACTAAAAGTGATACCACCATTCATCCTTTGCCTCTGCATTATTTCCTGGCTCCAGGTTCTTGCCCTAATCCCTGGATGATGAACTACAAGTTGCAAGATTATATAAATACTTTCATCCACAAGTTGCTTTTGGTCATAATGTTATATTATTTGTTTCTTTGTTTTTAATCACAGTGCTAAAACCCAAAACAAGTTACTAATATTTATTGTGGTGTAGTCTATCTTTCTGAAGTATGAACAATAAATATTTCTTGTTGAAAAGTCTGTATGTGAGCAAAGATCCAATGCAAGAATATTCAACCCAAGAAAATGTGTTTTTTTATCACTTTTGCTCTATTTATGCTATACTTAAACCTAGTGAACTCAGAAAGCTATTGTTCTAGGTATTAAAGAAAAAAGAAAGACAAATATTTATATAGATCAAGCACTTTATTACTAATAGAATTATATGACAGATGTCAAAAAAGAAGATGGGTTTACTTTTAAAGAGGAAAACTGGTAAGGACATCCAGGAAAGTAGTACTCATAGTGAACATTGAGGAAACTTATTAAGAATACACAAATAAGAAGCATGGTAGCTATTGGGAAATAAAAATAAGGCTGGGATGTGGCAGAGATGAACTCTGAGGCCCTTGAGTATCACTGTGTGAGGACACTTTTCCACTTGCCATTATTTTTCAGCACATGGGGGTGGAGTCAGATAATCACTAGGGGGAAGTGATTGATACTGAAAGTCTTTGGTCCAGCTACAGTGAGAAAAATCAAAGTTCTAAAAGGTAAGATGGAGAGAAAGGAAGGAAAATACAGGAAGATTTGGAAGAGTTACTATGGCAGGAAAGAGGAAGACCTTGGGTACCAGATAATAGGCTACAGGTGCTGTCCCATTGATGCTATATTTGTAAATGATGGACCAGAATGTTATGAAAAAAACATATTTTGGGATTAATCAAAAGATTCTTAAGAGAACTTATCAATTAAACACAGCTTTGTTTAGCATCTTATTAGATACTACAGAAAAAGGTCTAAGATGTACTCACTCCATAACAAATATGATTCACTTAAAATCATATATGTCTAGGAATTGGTGATAGCTATTTAAATATTTGAGATTATATTAGTTAGGGCATCTACTGCTCTAAAGAGACACCATGACCCCAGCAACTCAAAAAAAAAAATGTATCATCAGCGGTTTTAATCCATTATCATCATGGTGGCACATGGCAGCAAGCAGGCAGACGTGGTACTGGAGAAGGAGCTGAGAGTTCTACATTGTGATTTCCAGACAAGAAGAAGCAAACTTTAAAATGCAAAATATGGAAAATAATAAAAAGTTCATTCAGTCCCCATAGCCTATATCAGTCTCAAACTTACATAACATTACCATTCCAAAATGTGGGGAAAAGAGCACAGTGAAGAAATACTGTACTAAAGTGAGATTAAAACTAACTGAGCAAACTCCAAACTCTGCATCTCCATGTCTGATATCAAGAAAATCTTCAGATTTCTAATTCTTTTTAGCTTTGTTAACTATAACATACGTCTTTTTCTTGAGATGTTTCCACCTCCTGTTATCAGCCCTCCTCAGCAGGTGACCCATAGCTCTAGCATCACCAATATCTTGTGTTCTCCAAGGCAATTCAGGCTTCACCTTCAGTTTTATGCAACTGACTCTCCATTTCTCAATGCAGGGACACCCCTGATACATGTCTGGCTTCAGCAGGCTTTCTTTAGTTTCATAAAGATGTTCCATAGCCCCTTATGCTATCTCTCAGTATGAAGCCAGAACCACGTATCTGAAGCTGGAAGTACTGCTGCTTTGTGAGGATGAGACATGGATTGGCCCTCCTGCTCAATTACAACTTCACCAATTTTCTGTTTTCAATCGTTTCCTTCACTATCTAAGCTTGGGTGCTCTAGAACTTGCTCTGTAGACCAGACTGGCCTCAAATTCAGTGACCTATCACCCTTCACCTCTGGAGTGCTAGGATTAAAAGCATACACAACCACTTCTCTCTTTTTTATTTAATTTATTTTCACAAGTTGAAAATTCACCTCGGTGGGATCTTGCCCTGAGGTCACAACTCCCTTTATTCCATTTCTTTTTTCTTTTAACAGTAATATCATGTGTGTGCATGTGTGTTCCTCTTTCTTTTTTAAAATATTTATCTATCTATCTATCTATCTATTTATTTATTATGTATACAGTGTACAGAAGGACATACCAGGTCTCATTATAGATGGTTGTGAGCCACCATGTGGTTGCTGGGAATTGAAATCAGGACCTCTGGAAGAGCAGCAGTGCTCTTATCCTCTGAACCATCTCTCCAGCCCCCTTATTCCATTTCTTAATCTGTTTATTTTTTTGAACAGAAGACTTAGATCCATTCCAATTCCAGATGTTCCTTTTCTTCTCCTCAAATTGTATATTTTGTTGTATTTTCCTCTCTCTCTCTCTCTCTCTCTCTCTCTCTCTCTCTCTCTCTCTCTCTCTCTTTGAGATTACCTCCACCAACATAATTAATCTGAAACTCTTCATTTTATCCTCAGTCAAACCTTTTAGACAAAAGAACAATTAGCAGCCACATTCTTCACTTGAATATCACTAGAATAACCTGTAGGCAAAATACTAAATTTTTTCTCCTCTGTAACCTTTTAAGCCAGGCACCCAAAGTTCAAATCACCTTCAGCATCACTATTTTCCATGTTACTAAAAGTAGAGTGTATTAAGCAGCACTTAAAACACTCAGCTGTGTTGTTATTTTATTCTTTTGGCGGGTAGTACCACTCAGTTCACAAATAAATTACACAAGGAGGCTTATTCTTAATTATAAGTGCCCAGTCTTAACTTGGCATGTTTCTTGCCAGCTTTCCTTAACTTAAAGTATCCCATATCTTTTACCTCTGGGCTTATATATTTCTCTATTTCTGTAAGTCTTACTTTCTTCTTGTCTGGCTGGGTGGCCAGGTGGTTGGACCCTTTTTTCTCACTCCTTCCTCTCTCCTCTCAGATTTCTTTCTTATCCATTCTCTCCATGTGCCAGCCCTGCCTGTCCTTTCTCCTGCCTCACTATTGACCAGTCAGCTCTTTATTAGACCATCAGGTGTTTTAAATAAGCAAAGTAACACAGCTTCACAGAGTTCAACAAATGCAGCATAAACAAGAGTAATACATCTTAAAATAATATTCTACAACATAACTCCTTTTTTTGATCCACAGTCCCAAGGTCCATAATTCTTCAAACAGAAGCATAGTCAGGTCTATCACAGTCAAATCCAGTTCTTGATACCAACTTTTGTCCTTGTTAGAGTTTCTATTGCTGTGAGGAGACACCATGACTGTGGTAACTTTTATAAAGAAAAACATTTGATTGAGATAGTTTACAGTTTTAGATATTTAGTTCCTTATCCTCATGGCAAGACATGGTGGCATGTAGGCAGACATAATTCTGATCGCTCTGCACACCTCCAGCATGTCCTATATCTTGATCCACTGGCAGCAGGAAGTGAACTGTTACAGTAGGCATAGCCTGATCATAGGAGATCTTAAAGCCCACCCCCACAGTGACATACTTCCTCCTACAAGGCCTCAACTACACCAACAGGGCTGAAACTCCTAATAAGTGCCACTCCCTTTGGGGACCTTTCCTTTCCAAAACACCGTAGACACACAGTACACATGCATGGTTTGGAAGTTTCCTCCTGTGTAGCTTAGCAAAGAATTTTTCCTGTCTCCAACCTTCCCTATAATGGGACATGGCTCTAACTTTGTCAACTTGAGTCTAAGGAGCAAAGGGATATAAAACACATGAAGTTAAAAAGACAAGTTGATCAGGGATTGGTGAATGTCTTCTTTTCCTCAAGGTAAAAGTAAATGGAGACAGTGAATGAATCAACTGAGCCTAACATTTTGGAAAAGAATGTCATTCTCAGTTGGTATAAGTTCTCTGCACAATAGAAAATTATAATACTGAAAACGTATAGACTTCTGTGTCTGATTATTATTTGTAATGTGAGTACTAAAGCTAACATTCTCTTTTTTTTGAATGGAGAATTTTTATTTAGTGGGTATAAGGTTTTAATCAGTTTTAATTCTAGAGATCCACCTTAAAACATATTGCCCAAAGTAATGTTTTAACACAATACTGCCTACGCCAAAATGTGTTACACCAAGAGATCATACCAAGAAGTCTTCAGGTACAACCACAATACAAACAGAAAAATATTGAAAAATGTTGATTGTCTATTAGAGTTTATGCATTTTTGTACATATAAAGCCTTTTATTTATTTATTTAATATATATATTTATTGTTTGGTAATTTTACATCATGTACCCCAATAACCTCAGTTATCAGTCCTCTCATAAGTCCCACTCTTATGATCTACCAAGTTTATGTTTTTTGTTTCTTTGTTTGTTTTGGTTTTTTTGACTTATCAAGGGTGATAATGCAAATAATTTGCTACACATAAAATTACTTTGTGTTCAATTTTCCCTCTGGATTTTTTTTCCTATCCCTGTATATCCTCATTCAAGGTCCCTTCCCCATCCCACCACATCAGATCACCCTTTCTTTCTCCACAACTCCCCATCCCCTCCTTGGGCAGGCTGAAGACAGTCCCATGGTCCCACTGATCCAATAAAGCTTACTTCAGTCTCCCCTCCTGGCAAATCCAGTTTTGTCCCCCCTCCCTCAAGAGTAAGTCAGGTGTTCCTATAGGGATCCGAAAGGTCAGTCCAGGGTGTTTCTGATCCCAAGCTGTTCAGTGGTTGTGGTTTGCAACTTGGGCATGCTTGGCTTTTTTCTTGTTAGTTTGTTTAGAGACCACTAATGAGTGAGTACATCCCCTGCTTATCTTTCTGGGTTTGTGATAGCTCGCTCAGGAGGATATTCTCCAAATCGATCCATTTGCCTGCGAATTTTAGGATATCATTTTTTCTTACTGCTGAGTAGTACTCCATTGTGTAGATGTACCACAGTTTGTTAATCCATTCTTCAGTTGAGGGACATCTAGGTTGTTTCCAGTTTCTTGCTATTACAAATAATGCTGCTATGAACATAGTTGAGCTAATAACTTTGGAGTGTGAATGTGCCTCTTTACGGTATACACCCAGAAGTGGTATTGCTGGGTCCTTGGGGAGATTAAATCTAAATTTTCTGAGAAACCTCCATATTGCATTCCAAAGTGGCTGAACAAGCTTACACTCCCACCAACAATGGAGGAGTGTTCCCCTTGATCCATATCCTCTCCAACATAGGCTGTCCTCTGTGCCTTTTATCTTAGCCAATCTAACAAGTGTTAGGTGGTATCTCAAAGTTGTTTTGATTTGCATTTCTCTGATGGCTAAAGATGATGAGTACCTTTTCAGGTGCCTTTCAGCCATTCGTAATTCCTCTGCTGAGAATTCTCTTTTTAGATCTGTACCCCATTTTTTGATTGGGTTATTCAAGGTTTTGGGCTCTAGATTCTTGAGCTCTTTATATATCTTAGAGATCAGTCCTCTATCACTTGTAGGGTTGGTGAAAATCTTTTCCCATTCTGTAGGTTGTCGTTTTGTCCTATTGACAGTGTCTTTGGCTTTACAGAAACTTCTTAACTTCAGTAGATCCCACTTATTGATTGTTGGTCTTAGTGTCTGTGCCCTGGTGTTATATTTAGGTAGTGGTTGCCTGTGCCAATTCGTAGAAGTGTATTTCCCACTTTCTTTTCTATCAAGTTCAAAATGACTGGGTTTAAGTTGAGGTTTTTGATCCACTTGGATTTGAGTTTTGTGCAGGGTGACAGGCTTGGATCTATTTGCATTTTTCTACACACTTCCCTCCAGCTATGCCAACACCATTTGTTAAATATACTATCTTTTTTCCATTGAATGTTTAGGGACTCTTTGTCAAAGATCAGGTATTGAAATATTGTGTTCATAGGCTTTTGGGTTAATGTCTGGATCTTTAATTCTATTCCATTGGTCCACACGTCTGCTTTTATGCCAGTACCAGGCTGTTTTTATTACTGTAGCTTTATAATATAACTTGAAGTTAGGAATGGTGATAACTCCTGAGGTTCTTTTGTTGAGTAAAATTGTTTTGGCAATCCTGGCTTTCCTTTTATTCCAAATGAAATTGAATATTGTTCTTTCAAGGTCCAAGAAATATTGTGTTGGGATTTTCATGGGCAGTGCATTGAATCTGTAGATTGCCATTTTTACTATGTTGATCCTACCAATCCAGGAACATGGGAGAGCTTTCCATTTTCTGTTATCCTCTTCAATTTCTTTCTCCAGTGATTTAAAATTTTTGTCAAATAGGTCTGTTACTTCTTTGGTTATAGTTACTCCAAGGTATTTAATACTAGTTGCAGCTATTATAAAGGGTAATGTTTCCCTTATTTCTTTTTCAGCTCTTCTATCTTTAGTGTATAGAAGGGCTACTGATTTCTTTGAGTTTATCTTGTATCCTGCTACATTGCTGAAGGTGTTTATCAGCTGTAGCAGTTCCTTGGAAGAATTTTGTGAGTCACTTATGTATACAATCATATCATCTGCAAATAGAGGTAGTTTCACTTCTTTTCCAATTTGTATCCCCTTAATCTCTTTTCGTTCCCTTATTGCTTTAGCTAAAACTTCGAGAACTATATTGAATAGATAAGGGGAGAGAGGACATTCTTGTCTAGTCCCTGACTTTAGTGGGATTGCTTTGAGTTTTTTTCCATTAAGTTTGATACTGGCTGTCAGCTTTATTATATTTAGGTATTCTCCCTGTATTCCTGATCTCTCCAGGGCTTTAATCATAAAGGAGTGTTGGATTTTATCAAAGGCCTTCTCAGCATCTAATGATATGATCATGTGGTTTTTTTCCTTTAGTTTTTTTATATGATGGATAACATTTACAGTTTTTTGTATGTTAAACCAGCCCTGCATTTCTGGGATGAAGCCTACTTGGTTGTGGTGGATGATATCTTTTATACATTGTTGTATATGGTTTGCCAAAATTTTGTTGAGAATTTTCGCATCAATATTCATGAGGGAAATTGGTCTGTAATTCTTCTTCTTTGTTGTGTCTTTGAGTGGCTTGGGTATTAGGGTGATTGTGGCCTCATAAAAGGAATTTGGCAATATTTCTTCAGTTTCTACTGTGTGAAATAGTTTGAGGAGTAACGGTAGTAATTCTTCTTTGAATGTCTCTTAGAATTCAGCACTGAAACCATCTGGACCAGGGCTTTTATTTTGGGGAGATTTTTAATGACAGTAAAGCTAACATTTTCAAATTGACAGAAACCTATCAACCATCTCAGAGTTTGCCTCTACTCATATTACTTTTTTCCTATTCTGAAGGAATGTATCTAAACCAAGATATAATTTCTGAAATTGTTATTTAAGCTTTTCACTGTCACATTATATTCCCTATAGGTTACTTTAAATCATATTAGTGCTTTATATTTTAAATCATTATTCTCTATAGTAAATAGTAACCAAACTCAAGTTTATTATCCTAGGAATAAATCTTCACAAAGATGTTCTATTTAGTACTTTAAATTGTAACCTCCATTGGAGGCTCTGTGCACAATGAGAAGCACCAGCAAGTTATAAAGTTTTCTACCCATCTTCTAGCCTGATTTTTCTATAAGTAAGGAGCTCATCATCTATGAGTTTCTGAAAGCAAGCATGGCTTGTGGAAAAATCAGAAGAACACTTAGGCCTCTACCTGAGTGAATCACATAATGCTTCATTTTACAGTCATGGCTTTAATTGAAATCTTTTAAAATAGATTAACCTTTGCTAATGTTCATACTTTCCAAGAACTTGCTGGAGAGGCTGTTCTGTAATTCTCTCATCACCAAAGAGGATAGAGATGCCCAAAGTCTGAATCCATGAATAGGAGAAACAAATACTTTATAGCAACAGAATGTTAACTACTAAGCCCATCATTTCCCTACAACAGCTGTCATAGCAAGTCTGTGAGGCAAAGGCATGGTGTCGTGACCATAGTATAGGCCCTCAAATTTAATGCCCAGGGTTTGTCTGCTCTGATTTTATGTATCAGACTACTTAGAATATTGGTATAGATTTGCAACTACATAAATAAAAAAAAGGTCCATAAGTAAGTGGGGAAACACACAAATATATTTACCAATAAATACTTAGTAAAAGTTATATCATTAGGTACATTCTGAAAGTCAATTGGTGGGTCATTTCCAAATACCAGATAAAGAATAATAAAAAATATAATTTAGTGAAGGACATTATATGTCAAACCATAGGTAAAAGTTAAAACTTATCATTGATTATATTATATATGTCTATTATAGTAGACAAAAATTAGTGACTGAATACCATGTAAATATAAGATTAAAAGAAAAGATGAATATTAGAGTTTGCACATTGAGTAATAAGAATGTCTTCAGGGAGTTTGAACAAGGGGATACATGGATAAAAAATGGGACTTTATTCATAATAAACAAAAGAAAAAAGGAATATCTTCAACTTAGAGAATGAATATAAAAAGAAAAGCTTCATGCTAAAGTAATGTTTTTCCCCAGTAGAATAAAATAAACTAGATTGAAATTTAATTAAAAGTTTTCTCTTTAGTTTCCTAAAAAAATATGACATGATCAAGTTTGTTCTTATTCAGTTTATTTTAGGTCTACTTATATTTCTACTAGGTCACTTGGTTTAGTCAATACAACTATAAGTGATGAGTGATTTTCGTGATAAACAGCACTTTAGGATAATTGTGCGGTACTATTTTATTCATGGCTGAGGAAAAACCTCATTATGCTTCCTTTCATGGAAAAGAAATGATTTGTGACCATTTCCATTTAAGGTCAGAGGGAGTAAAATACCTTTGAATTTCTAAAATGTCTTCGAATAGACTTAGCTGATGTAAAATAAAGCCAGTAATGGGTGATGGAGAAGTATCATGCCAGCATACTTAAAATGTAGGAAAATTCAGATATAATATTTATAGTTTACCTGTGGTGATTTTGTATTTTGAGCTATAGTTAGGAACTTAAAAAAATGCATCTGAGATACTTATCAGTCCTCTTCAAGTTCATGGAAAATACCCATACCTGATACTGTTCATGTGGCCAAGAACCTGAGACTAGATAGGTTATGGGGCCAATGTCAATGCTAATATTGCTTTTCTAATGGAGCATAGCAATAAAAGAAATTCTTATGATATTTTTCCATACTGATCAATCTATTTTAGAGTTCTTAAAGATCTTTATGCTTTCAAAATGAAGTTGGGTGACTGCCTCAATATTTTCCTGTCCTGCTGTTGAGCTACATCCATGCTGTTAGCAGTGCTTCAGACACATGGTTCTGTTTGTACCTTAACCAAGCAAGAAACTTCAATGCTACATACATTTTTGTGTTACCTTGATTTTATGCTAAATGTTATTTCCTGTTTTATCCATGCTAAATCTCTTTACACATTTCTGTCCTTCTCAGACATTCCTTGTGTCAGTGAGAAACATCGCAAGTTGGAAGATCTAAACAGCCTTTATTTTCTTTCACGTTTCCATTCTTTTTTGCTTGAAAATTTTACATATGGAATATAATGTGTGATCATTCCACCCCCATCTTTTCCCTTCAGTTCTCCATTTTAAAAAACAAATGATTCTCCTTATTGTTGAATATATATGTGTGGTTTGTTTGAGTTTTAGCGATTGTGTTCTCACGGTCTTTAATATTTATTTTAAAACATTGTTTCTTTCAATGGAATATTTAATACCTTCAGAATATGCAGATTGGTAAGTCTCTGTACATAAATAGTATGTGCCCTTAGCTTACTCTTCCCATATTCATTCTGTTATTGCTTTAGAAGGAATAAACAGGTGAGTTGATCAAAAAGAAAGATCTAGAATGTTACTCTAAGACCAATATTCAGTTCAAAGATATTTTGTCTGTACTTTAAGTCTTAAACTGCGTCATGAACTTCTTCACTTCTGAATTATTAATGAGGAATATTCACTTTTGTAATTTGTTTGTAAAAATTTACCAGGTTTTCAAATGAGATGAATCAGTTTCTGTTCTCTGCCCAAGTCTGATACATCATATGTTTCCTGATCAAGATTTTCATAAAAATATTCTTTTTTTTTCCTTCTTTATTTTGTATTTATCAAGAAAAAAAACAGTAAAAAGAATTTAAAATGTGGAAGAGTTAACAATAATTATACAGAGGATAAGAATCATAAGCATGGCTTATCAAGGGTGGAAATACAAAAAAATATTCTTAAAAACTATTCTCCTTAAATGCCATCTGTATATTTTATCTTCCTTTTTTTGTATTGTATACATCTTGTATGTTTTTGATGACTGAGTTTAATGAACTATTCTATGAACTATTTACCAGCAAGCACTTATCTTTATACTGGCATAGAAGGAGTACCAGGGGAAAAAAACTGGGTAGGGTTGAGCAGATGAATAGTATTAATATCCTAATGTGATCACAATCTATGAGAAAGCACCTTTACTTTCAGAGGCAACAATCATAGACCAAGGTATCTCTCTATGTTTGACTTTTGGTTTAGGCCTCAAACTTACAGTGAAGTTACTGGGAAAAGCTGTAGTATTTCAGAAGGTGGTTTTCACTAATTTATTTTGCACTTGAATCTAATTAAGTTGATTCTACAGTTATCCAAGCATGTGTATTCTGACACTTCTTCCTGCTAATGGCTCAAGTATAGCCTATTTTTTCTTCACTGATTCTAACTTTTGAGTGGTATATTTATGAAAGCAAAAGTATTTTTTCTTTGATCGTCAAAGGGTTTAATGAACTTGAAAAAAAATTTGCAGAGATACTTATGTATTTACTATCTTGATGTAGATCTGTGCAGTAAGATAAAAAGATTCCAGGCAAAGTAATTTCCATGATGTTTATGCTTTGTAAACATTTGCTGGAAACAGAAGTTGATAGTGCCTTTCACATTTCTGTTTTCTCTACAGAAATAAGAAGAAAAGTTTAAAGATAGAAAAGAGCAGGCTAAGTTGAAAGACTACAAAAGAGTTTAAAAAATTATTGTCTGTAAAAATGCTAACCATACACATTTAAGATGGGATTTGGCTCTGACCAGTTTAAATGGGATTTGATATCAAAATAGTCTGAGGTGGATCTCCATAATGGATTACTTAAAAATGATAATAGTCATTTATAGATTACATGGCTTATTGTTATTTCCCCTAAAGTCATGTTAACAAATGAGAGGATTCTTGTCCTGAAATGGTACATCTTTTTTTGTAATACTTTGCAGCTCATTTTTACAATAATACCCTTATTTCCAGTGTACATGACAGTGTGTCATGTATAGAAATTTAACTTTGGAAAAAAATAAAAGGCTTATAAGTATATGAACTATTAATCTACTAAGTATCATCCAGTGTGAAATACTCAATTTATTTAATTTCAATCTTATATTCTAAAACTACCAAATATATTAAAATGTAGTTCATATTTGCTTTAACATAGACATGGCTATTGTTCAGTGTTTATTTCCTAGAAATTTGCAGTATTCTACACTAGGGTAGCACTGAAAATGATACATTTACAAAGTCTTCTAAGTTTTTAGTTTTACTCTGACATTTTTCAACTGTTGACACATATCTTCTATTCTCAGCTTGAGATGAAGTAATGGTAACACATAGCCCCAGTAGAAGAAGAAATGATAATTGCAATATGTGAGTCTTGGTAAATAAGTTAAAAGCACCCCAAATTAATCTTAACACAGCAAGCTTAAATATATACATTTTAGAGAAACAAGCACAGGTTAGTGCCATTTACAGAGATAAAAGAAACAAAAAGAAAAAAGTGTGATACAAAGAGGTTGAAAAGAAATGGTCTGGGACTCCTTTGCTTATACATATAATGCTCTTGAAGACTCAGTCAGTCCTGAATTATTGGGGAAGTTTGCTGTCTATCAAAGCTAGGACTCACCCCTAATCAAGTTCCACTAGTCATTATTATTACACTCCTGGTACAACCAGCATAGTACTAAAGTCATAAATAGAAAGTTTTAGTTTCTCTACTCCTTTTAGAAACTCCTGAGAGTAGTATGACACAATAGTCTAGGTGACAGGAATATTGTGGTCAAAGAAATGTAAACTCTTATTCTAAAAATATATGCAACAAAGTCCAAAAAAGAGATTGAGACATAAAAGTTTTTAGACATATCCAACCAAAGAGACACTTTTTTTTAAAAACAATGATTACTTGCCATTCTGACTTTATGATTAATCCATAATCTTTCAGTTGATCTTTTAAAAATTAATTATGGCAGAATATGAGGATTGTTTAAATGGATAATTTGTGCCTCAATCTTACATTCTTTAATTTTCTTTGGATCAATTTCTTTTTGACTTACTGAATCCTTAAGGATTTAGTGTGAAGAGTGTAGGTATGTGTTTTGAGATTCCAGAGGATATTAAATGCAAAGGAAATGACATTGTATAAAATAATGGCACATGAACTTTTGTGTGTATATGTATTTCTTTTTTTGCTTTTTAAAATTATGAATAAGGTGATATTTTTTTATCCGTGTATACCCTTGTTCAAGCTCCCTTCCCCTCACACCCCTTCCAGCCACATGATCTTTTGAGTTACATCTCATAACCAGCTTGTTTGTAGAGAAAGTAAAGCAGAGATTGATATCATGGGGAAGATTTCTATTGATGAACAGCTCCTTAAAATATTACGCTCTATAGGCAACATCCTTATCTTATCTACCTCAATCAACTTCCACATCTCTAGAGAAAGTTCCATGACTATCATTCTAGATTTAGGAAGTTTGGAAAGGAAGGAAACTTCATCATCCATTGGTTCTTTTTCTTCAGTTCAGATTTTAAGAAGTATGAATCATAAATGGATTAATTTGCACAGCATTCAACATCACACAAATTCAAAATTTAGACATATTCTGACATGTCTGTGCTACGTATATCTTTTGTTCAGAAAATGTCTCTAGATTTCAGCCTATGTCCAGGGCATACACGGCTTTACTGTATTTACTCTCATAAAAGCCATTGTCATTTCACTGATTGATAGACAATCAGTCTACAGCCATTCATAATCAGTAAAATATTGCACCACATAGGCACACATTGTTTTCTATAGTTATAACAAATGCAGAGACATTATGAAGAGTTGATATAGGCACACTTGAATTGGATCCATCATGGTTCTTGGTTTACTAAGAAAGAAAGCATCCAGTATTCAGAGGAATGTGGACAGCAGACTGGTAAGAGGATAGAGAAATCCAATTGTATAAAAGAATAAAATCTGTTATTGTTACTAACTGTGATGTCCCAGCATACCCACCATTTAACTTGTTGAGCTTTATTTTCATGATGCACTAGTACTTTATGTACATTCCTCAGATACTTTGAGTTAGCTAACCTGGATTCTTTAAGTTCTGACTAAAGAAACACAGCTAATAATACAGTATGTATTTAAAAAAATATTTTATTTCTAACAGTTAACTCCTAAAATGTTCAGTTGAATTTCCAAAATTAACTATTGTTAGTCTAATCTTCCCCTTTCTCTTCCACACACCTTATTTTTCACATTTATACTATCCATTGTCATATTTACATTGTTTACTATTAGAGTTATCATGTTCATTTGTACTGTTACACTAGATATTTCGAATTGTGTATATTTAATATTCATTAATATACATGTAAGCAGAACCATCATTTATACAGTCTTACAAATTTAGGATTTCTCTTTTTTGTGCCTTTCCTGTTAAGTTTAATGTTGAATGTAACTCTTTTACATTCATCTTTATTGCTGCATAATGTGTTTGATAATGATTGTATTGAATCAAAATTTTGTACCTCATTTACTGTTTCAAATTTTCATTTGCATTTTTCTCATTTATTTTATATTTAAGTACAACTGTCATAGAATCCTTATCATAGTGCAGATCAAATATGGGATTGGTATTTTATTGGAGATGAGATCCCTGAGTATCAAAAAATAATTTGCATCTTCAATATTGCTTTATGATAGAAACCTATTTTAGAAAGTAAATGAACCATTCTAAAGTCCATATACATGGATGTCATAGCCTTGACAATGCTTCAATGTAGTTGTGTATCTATCATTATCTTAAAAGCTGTAAAAATATCAGTATGATGCCAGGTACCACAAGTTCAATACCAAACACTTTGGCTAGAAGAATATTATGAAAATCTGACCACCACTGAATATTTTTACTTTAGAATTTTGACCATAAACCCCTCTAGACAAGAATTCAAATTCTTTTGTGGCCTACAGATACTAAGTGAAAATCTCAGTCTCCTCAAAAAGAGATCTATTTAAAAGATTACAAATTATTGAGATGCAAATATTGTCATTTATTAGATATTTTCTAAAGTTAGTTTTGCACAGAAAAATTATTTACTAAAACTTATAAAATTTGGCATTTTGTTTTTGTTAAAGTTTGTTTTCAATTTTATATCTGTTATTTGGGCAAATAAGTAAATCACCAAGTTTATTAGACTAGAAGATGTGTAGAGAGCACCATCACCTGCTCAGGCATCTCAGCAAAGCTTTTCTGTCACTGTGTTAGTCTTTAACAGGTTTTGAAAAATTCATCAAACACTATTAGCAGCACTGTGTAATGTGAAAGTTGGTAAAAATGATTAATTACATATTGAAGCTAGCTGAAATAAAATATGGATTTAGTAAACATTTGAAGATTTTAAATGCTTTAGTTTCTTGTGGTTACAAAATGAAAAATTCCCTATCTTCTTGATAATTCATATTAATTGTTACAAATGAGGTGATGATGCTCTTGTTAGAAAAAATAATCTGTGCATTTCAAATATATAATTTTAGAGTATATGGTAGGTACACATAAGCATTTTTTCTAGGGTCTGTACTAACATTTTTTGGAAAGAATCGAAAAAGATGAGGCAAATCCTGTGTACTTACTCTACTGTCTTATCCTCAAATACAGAATAGTAGATTTTAAGTAAATAATGACATTTTGATGAAAAAGTCTTAATAGTTTACTTTGTATATTAAAATGCTCTGAAGTTTTATTTTTTAACTTAAATACATGGTAATGATGCTGGAGAGACAACTTTGTGGCTAAGAACACTTATGTCTCTTGTAGTCAGCCATGGTTGGTTCCCAGCACCCACATGATGGCTAACAGCTTTCATTAGCCTTTCTATATACCAACAAACAGAATACGGCAAAAAGAGATAGTAGACACATTCTTATTCTGAATAGCCTCAAAGAAAATATCTAGGAAGCAGAAATATCTCTACAAGAAAAATGTTAAAGCTTTGAAGGAATAGAGAAAGACATTAGAAAATAAAAAGACATCCAATGCTCATGGATTGATAGAACTGATAGTATGACTGTCTACCAAAAGCCATTTGCAGGTTTAATGTAATTCCAGTGAAAATCCTAGCAATATTCTTTACAGAAATAAAAAAAAATGTCCTAAAATTCACATGGAATCATGAAATCCAAGGTAGTTAAAGGAATTCTGAGCCAAAAAAAAAATTTGGAGGGATTACTATTTCAGATTTCAAGTTATATTACACAGATTTAATAATTTTTAAAATAAAGTAAGGCACAAAAACATATAGAAAAACAATGTAGTTCATGGAATTTGATTTCTAATAGTAGAAAAATAAATGATGAAAAGATCTAATAAAATGAGTTCAGTGAAGTTGGGTATTTTTGAAGCTAATATGTATTGTTCCTATACTATACCAGAAAAGAAAATAATTCTCTATTTAAGTAAATTTGGGAACAAGGAAGACTTGTTGAATTCAGTTTATTTCCATCATGGCAAAGCTAAAAGCATTTAGCATAATATCCTGTGCTATTTCTCTAAACAGGTTCTGGAAATAGGACCAGAAATGCAGTGTGGCTCATTATTCATCTTATTATGAACCTGGCATAGCTGCAGAATCAAAAGCTCCCGTTAAAATGTCAAGGGAACTTTAATTTTGGCTTGAACTGGATGGGAAATAGACCCTTATCCTTGGATCACCCAAATCCAAACCAAATAAGGGTCAGTCTAGAATAGAATAGACGTGTATACTTCAAAAGTAAGTCCATGACATGTGCCAAATGTTAGTTCCTCACTTTCCCATTTATCAAAAGCAGGCTCGGCAAAGGATCTGGGCTGAATGCGATTCATCTCAGTGAAGACTTTCACAAACAGACATTTGCTCACTGAGAGAAGACTGGGACTTTAAGCCACACAATAAGATGTAGGGAATGACAAGATCACCATAAACTACTAAGCCTTGGAAGGGTTACCTTGGAATCCAAAAGTGTTTGTTTTAGGAAAAAGGCCCTTGAAAGTCTATTTAATACATTTACCTTTGTATTTTTATTTACTTTTCTCTCATCCATTATGTCCCAATTGTAGTTCCCCTCCTTCCCCTTCTACCACTCCCCTCCTCCAAATTTACTCCTTTTCCATTTAACTTCAGAAAAAAAGCAGGTCTCTCATTTCTGTTTTTAAACAATAGAATGAAGGAAAATATGGTGTTAGGGATCTGATAATTCTTGGTGGAAGGCATTGGGGATAGGAAATTTCATTAAAACATGTTGTAAGTTATATGCAATTCTCAAAAAGTAATATTTAAATAAAATTGTATAAAACCAGGCCTAAGCAATTATTCCTTCACTGATATCCACCCCGTTTCCTAAGCTTCTGTTTCATGTACCATTTTGGGTTTGTTTTGTTTATTGATTGATTCTTGCATCCTGGCCATGTAATTATGGTAGCTTTGAACTTGTCATCATCACAGCTTTGACCAGCATGTCTTGAGATTAAGAGCATGTACCACCACTAACTGTCCTGTTGTTGGATGCTTTTCTATGACAATCTTTACCCCTTATATTTAAAAAAGAAAAAAAAAATGTGGCTCTCATTGCTACAAAAAATAACAAAAAAATACAAAATTCTTTTCTACTCATTTTCAAGGTTTACTGATTGTTTCAGCATTTATGAAATAATTTCTTACTAAACAATGTTTTAAGAGTACGCTGCAGCTGTGTGGAGGAGGAGAGAAGAAGGTTAAATGGCATTTGGATTTGTTGTTTATTGAGACAGGCTCTCACTGTGTAGACCAGCCTCATCTCAAACTCACAGACACCTGGATTAAAGATATACACCACCAAAAAAAAAAAAAAAAAAAAAAAAAAAAAAAAAAAAAAAAAAAAAAAAAAAAAAAAAAAAAAAAAAAAGAGTACAATATGAGCAACACTGATAATCTCTATATATACAGAACCTGTCTTTTAACTGGGAGCTGAAGGAATCAAGGAGAAATAATTCCTTGTTAAATTCTTCCAGAGTCATTGATGCAGAGAGGTTTCCACAACAGTGCCTTCTTAAAATAAGCAAATAAAAAGAAAATGAAAGTGTGTAAACATAATAACAAAAAATTGAAACTCAGAGAAAGGAATTTGCCAGATTTCAGAAAATGATCAGCAGGACTCATGATCAAGATCTGATTTCATTTCTATCTGCGCTGAGTGTTTGTAACCATTAAATTTATGTTTTCCAGTAGTGATTGCAATTAAGTGTGAGAAACATGTATATGTTCACAATAAATAAAAGTTTATAAATCGGACGGTTTATTTTTGAAACTAGATTAAAATAACTAAATACAAAATACTTTAAGAAATATTTTTTATATTATTTATGTTTATAATTATATATGTATATAACTTTTATTATTTCCCTTGGATTTGTTTGTTTTGCTGATTCACTGCCTACTTTAATTCCTGGGAATCTTGATGAATCAAATGCACTTTCCATTTTAAACTAAAACCACAATGTGCTAAAATTACAAAACACATTGGTGGAAACCCTGAACTAAATATAACTTGGAATTCATACATTATTCTGTCACTATGTTTGTTTATGATGTTTATTTAAGAGTCAAATATCACATCAAAGTTACAACTAACTTTAGATTTATAGCAGGGATTATAACTTTAGTCTACCAGAGATATATCCAAATAAGAACTTGATGTGGCCTCTTTAAAAGTGGTTGCATTTTGAAAATTCCCAAGCTAAAAATGAAGTATAACTACATGCTTTAAAAGAAAAACAAGTGAACATTAGTATTTTGTTAAGCAACAATGATAACTCAAAAATACATGTAAGACATTTTTATTTTTATTTTATTATTTTCATATTTTAAAAAATCCCAAGTTTTCTGATTTTACATTGTGAAAAGCTAAGAGATTTTTTTAAGTCAATAGTTTAGAACTATTATTTGTAATTAAAATGTTAGTAAGGACAGATTAACCAAATTTGAAAACAAAATAGAAAAGTATATATTTACATATTAAATATACATGCGACATAGCTTAGTTTTCTATATACCAGCATGAACTGCCAGATATTTCTGAATTCTTATTTCAAAGATTATTAAAAGGCCACCCATAAACAAATGAAGGAGAAAAGGTCTTCCTAGTAACAGATAATGTATTATTTGAGAATGCTAATTTAATTTGATTCTTAAATGGTAAAATCTAATTCTATATGTCTAAATTTAAAAATTTATAGTTCAATCACTAAGCAATATTGGGTCAGTGGGACCATGAGACTATCTGCTGCCTGCCCAGGGAGGGGATGGGGAGTTGTGGAGAAGAAAGAATAACCTGATGTGACGGGAGGGGGAAGGGACCTTGAACAAGGATATACAGAGATAGAAAGCATGACTTCTTTGTTCATAATAATAATAAGTGTAAAGAGAGAAAATAAAGTTTATAGTTCAATCTAGTCAAAGAAATAGGCAAACTATAAAAGCCAGCATGGAGTTTCCAAATAAATTAATTGTAGAATTACCATATAGCCTAACTTATGTTTTTATGGGCATAGATCCAGAAGACGCTCTATACCTTATCAGAGTGATACATGAACACCCATGCTCATTGCCACTCTATTTGCAATATCAAGAGAATTAAAGAAGCCTAGACAAATTGGTAATGAAAAAGCAATGTTTTATCCAGTTTTAAAACAGAATAAAATAATGACATTTGCAGAGAAATTGATATAAATTGAATTATTGTAAGTGAAGTATCTCAGATTCAGAGAGACTAATATTTCTGTACTACTTATATGTAAATATAAACTTTTAAATGTATGCATTTGTATTTATGTAGGAATGAACGTGCCTAGATCCAAAGAAAATACAAAGGGGCACTGAAAGGTAAAAATGAATTAAAATGGTAGGAAGGGAAACAATATATTATGTGACAGTAGAAGAGAAAACATTGGATTGAAATGTAGGCCGGGAGGTATATGATAGAAGTATGAGTGAGTCACTACACATGGACATGTACATATGGAAACCTTTTCCTTGTTGATATTTGAGAGACACCAAAATATAAGTTAGAAATCAGACATGCCTAGAGTGGATGCTAAACTAAGCCACCTTGGGACCTCCTGCCCTTTCCAGGGAGGAGATGAGTCGATGGAGAGAAGAGAGAGTGACCTGGAGTGGTCGGATAAGGGGAAGGGAGTTTGAACATGGGGATACATGGATAAAAAATGAGACTTTATTCTATAAAAATAAAAAAAGCATCTTCACTAAATAATGCTCGTATAACTGGGTTTCTACATGCAGAAAACTCAAATTAGACTCATTTCTATCACTTTGCAGAAGAAAACTAACTCCAAAAGGATCAATCACCAAAATGTAAAATATGAGCCTCTGAACTGCCAGAAGAAAACATATGCAATACTCTACAAGATACAGCTATTAGAAAGGACTTTCTGCATAGGATTCCCTTTGCCTAAGAAACAAGGCCAACAATTGACAAGTGGAACTTCATATAACTTAAAAACCTTCTGAACAGCTCCAGAAACAATTGGTCCAGGGAAGAGAAGACTCACAGAATGGGATATAATCTTTAGAAGCTATACTTCTGACAAAAGATTAATATCAAAATATATAAAGATCATTTCCCAACAGAGAGTTCTCAAAAAATAATAAACAACAGCCAAAAACATGTTCATTGTCCCTAGAAATTATGGAAAGGCAAAAGAAAACCAACTTGGAGATTTCATCTTACCTCAGTTAGAATAAAAAAAAATATCAATAAAATATAACAACAAATGCTGGAGGGTTGTCAGGGGGGAAGGAACATATCCACTCACTCTTGCTAAAACTGAAAATGGGTGCAGTGACTATGGAAACCAGTGTGGAGAAATCTCCAAAAGCTATAAATAAATCTACTTCACCACTCAGGTATGTCACTTCTTGGCATCTGTTCAAAGGACCCAGCATCCTATTTAACAGATACTTGTTAAACTATATTCATCACTCCTCTATTTACAATAGCTAGGAAATGGAAACAACCCAAGTGTTCTTCAACAGATGAATGGGTAATGAAAATGTGGTACATACACTATGGAATGTTATTCAATTATAAAGAAAAATGAAATCATGAATGTTGAAGGCAAATGGATGAAAGTATACAAGATCATATTGAATGAATAACCCAGGCCCAGAAAGACAAACATCACATGTTCCATATCATCAGAGATTCCTAGCTCCAAATTTTCAGATTGTGAGTACACATCTAGAAGTAACTTTAGAAACCAAGAAAGTAGGGCTGGTGAGATGGCTGAATGGTTTAAGAGCACCTTCCAATCTTCTGGAGATGGATTCCCAGCATCCACATGGCAGCTAACAACTGTGTGTAATTCCAAGAACTGACACCCTTACACAGTTATACATGCAGGCAAAACACCAATTCACATAAAATAAAAATAAATATTTAAAAAAAAGAAACCAAGAAAGTTAAAAAAATATCACTGTCAGGGTAAGGAGAGAAGAGAGAAACAGGGAGGGTAATGGCAGGGTACAAGTGATATAACTGGGAAATTGGGGAAAATGGGTCTCAAGTTTGGGAGAGGAAAGATAAATATACAGAAGGAAGGAAAAGAGTAAATAGCAGTAAATATGTCCAAAAAAATTTAAAAAATCATACTATTTTTGACTTCAGCAAAATTCTTTGAGCTTGGTCTAATGTTTGCTTATGGGTCTCTACATCTGTTTCCATCAGTTACTGTATGAAGCCTCTCTGACAACTGAGGTAGGCACCAATCTATGAGTATAGCAGAATATAGATAGGAATCATGATAGTGACATTTTCCCCTTCTATTGTGTTTGCTTCTAATCTAGGGCTTTGGGCCTTCCAGTGTAGTGGGATTTGTGAGTCGCCAGCAGAAATAGGAAAGAAGCTCAAATGCTGCTCTAAGAAAAGGTACTGAGTCACATGGCTGAACAAGATAAAAATCATGGGTTAAGATGAAGGAGTTAGCAAGTTATATGCCTGGGCCAGGACTGCCAGTCTGCCGATCTGCCAGTGTGCCGGTCCAGGGCACAGCGCTAGACAGGAAAGGCTGGGCCAGAAACATAATGCAACAATCCAGCTTGTCAGTTCTGGCTCTCCAAGCAGTGTCTGGAATGAGCTCCTTCTTGTGGCATTGGTCTCAGGCTGGACCAGGTATTGTTTGACTACTTGTACAATCTCTGCACCACCTTTACCCAAGAAGAGTCCATAGACAGAACAGAATGTAGGTAGAAGGTTATGTGTCTGGGTTGGTGTCACATTCCCTCTACTGCAAGTCTTGTCTAGTCACATGAGATGTCATTTCAGACTATGTATGTACTAATGGTAGAAGTCTTAGCTGGGGTCATCCTATATGAGACAGAGGGGTCAAGGACATCACAAGAAAACCCACAGAATCAAATAACCTGGGATCATAGTAGCCCACAGAGTCTGAGCTGACAACCAGAGAGCCTGCACGGAACCGACCAAGGTATATATGTTGTGTCGCTTATTCTACTTGCAGGATCCCTAACAGTGGGAGCACAGGCTGTCTCTGGATGGCTTCGGACAACACACTCTTCACACTGGGTTGCTTTGTCCAACTCTAATACGAGGGAAGCGCTTAGTCCTACCTCAACTTGATATGTCTTGGTTTGTTGATATTCTTGGGAGGCCTGCCTTCTTCTGAGCAGAAACTCAGGAGCAGTGGATTAAGGAGGCAGGCAAAAGGGAGGTGAGAGGAAGGAATGGGAAGAGAGAAAAGAGGGGACACTGCAGTCAGGCTGTAAAATATATTTAATTATTATAAATAAAATCAAAAGAATCATACTATTAACAATTTAATTAAAATTTGATACACATAAGTCTGTATAAATATACATATATGGTTTAAATAGAAATTTTTCATATAGATAGAAAATAATGCCTTTAGGAACTGAAAACCACTTAACAAAATCCCAAATACCAGGCCTGAGAAAGTCTACTTTGAGCTGTTGGTCAAGGATGTCCAAAGAAATCAGTAGCCCTTCTATACGCTAAAGATAGAAGAGCTGAAAAAGAAATAAGGGAAAATTACCCTTCATTTTAGCTGCAAATAGTAGTAAATACCTTGGAGTAATTATAACCAAAGAAGTAACAGACCTATTTGACAAAAATTTTAAATCACTGAAGAAAGAAATTGAAAAGGATATCAGAAAATGGAAAGCTCTCCCATGTTCCTGGATTGGTAGGATCAACATAGTAAAAATGGCAATTCTACCAAAGGCAATCTACAGATTCAATGCACTGCCTATCAAAATCCCAACACAATATTTTTTGGACCTTGAAAGAACAATACTCAATTTCATTTGGAATAACAGGAAAGC